>VXBZ01004964.1:3522165-3580917 GCA_013399135.1 Heliornis fulica | reverse complement strand
TTTTTTTTTTTTTTTGTGCAAGAGAGTGTAATTATTGGTTTAGTAAAAAAAATGTGTTCTTTTCAGAGAGCTCAAATTGCTTTAATTAGCAGAAAGATACATACAGCAGGACTTGGGTTATTTAAAAGGCACCATGACGACTCAGTCTCTTGTGCTAGCTCTATTTTTAGTTTTATTCTGATATCTTCTTCTCTAAACATTATTCTTTTCTTAAAAAAAAGGAATTAATAAAAAAAAAAGGCAGGGGAAGAGGGAATGTAGGAGCAGGTTTGAATCTCAGGTTACCACTCTTTAAGCCAGCTTCCCTGAGGTGCCGTTGTCATCTGGGAAGCACCCACCAAACCTCTTGAGGCAAAGGGAGCTGAGCCTGCTCAGAACCTTGCAAAAACACATCCTGTGACTGAAATGGGACAGCAAAGGCCAACTGAACTGTGTGTGAGTCTGATGGGGCAGAGGAGCATCCCTAAAACAACTTCCCTTCCAAAAAGTCCTTCCTCCAGTGGCATTCCCTTCACCATGGCTGCTGCATGCGTGGTGAACAGCTTGCCTGAGACAGATGCTATTCCCAGCTGGGAACACAAAGGAGTCAACTGTGACCATTGAAAACAGAAGGTTTCACGTATTAGCAAGACCTCTTTGCATGTATAGCTGCTATAACAATCTGCCTGGCTTGCACTGCCACCTTTTCCCTTCCCCCACATGCCTGTGCATGCATGTATGTATTTTATTTCTATATATTCGTAGATATTAAAAAAATACTAGGGGATATATTTTACAGCTGAAGGTTTCAGGAGCCTGTAGAAACAGAGTTTCACCTTGAGAAACAACAAGAGATTAAAAGTTAGGTTGTTTGTAATCAATAAAGATGGATGGATTGTTAAAAAAATACAGCTAAAACCAGACACAAATAATCCATGCAAATTAAACTGTATTCACCTTTCTTGTCAGAGCTGCTTCCATGGCCCTTAAATCACAGGCATTTTAAAACCAAGCTTAAAATTTATTCTCAAAATTGTCATGCAAGCCATCTGCATTTTACAATTTATTTATTTATTTTTACTCCCTGTGAGACTGGTATCACTGTACACCTACCTAGCAATTTCCGTGTATTTTATTTGAGTGGAGTTTGATGTGTGTTATGATGGAAATGTCAATGTTCTAATGATTAAATTGATTTTTTTTCTCTCCCCTTTTCCAGAAACAGCATAGCTGCCTCAGCAGTGTGTGCCTTCAACCTGAGTGCCATCACTCAGGCATTTAACGGCCCTTTCCGTTACCAAGAAAACCCAAGATCAGCCTGGCTGCCAACATTAAACCCCATCCCCAATTTCCAGGTACTGCTGCTGCCCTTAGGTTTAGTCCAGTCCCTTTTACATTCTCTCTGTGGAACTCCTTACCACATGTTATTGAGACCACAGGATTCATGGCCAAAATGGGATGTTTTTATCGATAATAAGAAATTTTATACGTTTATAACATTGAGTAATTTAAATCTGTTATGCTCATCGCTGACATGAGCTCTAAGAATGTGATCCTCAGAAGGGGACATAGAGAATGTCCCCACCAGAACTGGGAAGAAAGCTGAAGCTGAACAAAGTCAAACCTGAGTGGAGGTAACCTATATCTTTGAACAAGAAAGGTAATTAATTGCTGTGATTGTGTAAGGATGTGATGAATTTTCCATCACTTGATAGGGCCCCTAAGGCTACCAGTGTTTCAGGGCATAACTTCAGCCACAAGTTATGGGCATGCTGCAGCATGGTGGAAGAGGGCACATGAGGATGGTCACACTGGCTCCTTCTCAGCTTAAAAAAAGATCTTTTTTTCCAGGATTATGAGTTAAGGCCAATTTGACAATTATAGATTTGTGTTGCTTTACGCCCTGATTCAGTCGCTGCGGTGCAGAGTATGTGTGTGACACAAACCTAAGTCTTTTGAAGCATGAGCCCATTTTACAGCTCAGTGCCTTCCCACCTGGGGACTCCTAGGGCGGATGGACCTGCCTTCCTATCCTTGCTTGCCTGTGGTGAATCCTTTCAGGTGAACCTGGCTCTCCTTTATAATGGCCAAGGTGAGGAGGCTGCCTTCAAATGCCATCTGCCTTCAAGCTGGTGGTGTAAAGAACCTTCCAAACAAGACTCTGAGTCACAGAAATCACAGCAAGAGCAGATGGAAGACAAGTCCATGCTGCAGGCAGGGACTTGCTTGAGTTCCTGCTGAGGAGCCTGATTTCTCCCTCTGAATTCCTTCATGGCACCTGAAGGAGGGCTTCTGCCTGTACAAGGTGGGACAAGATTGGGTTTCTGATCCATCCTCTCAGCTTCACCCTTTCAAAACCAAGAAACAAAGATCTGCTGAAGACCTAGCCATGCCAACCATGGCCAGGCTTTTTTTTTTTTTAAGTTTAAAGGAAATACTAAGGTTAACTGAGAATCAACCCAGAAGGAATAGAAAAGGACTCAGCAAAGCATTTCCATGTAGCAAAAAGTATCAGATAAGACATGGAGTGCAAAAATTGCTGCAGCAAGATGAAAGAAAAGGGTCAGAGGAAAATACGGAAAGGAAAAGGAGGTATGTGGCAGACAAAAGGAAGATTGCAAGAAGAGATTAAGATGTTTTTCGAGTAGAGGAGGAACAAGAGGTCAGTGAAGGGCCTTTAGGAGATGACAAGGGTAATTTAGTGACAGAAGAGGGAGATATTGCAAAAAAATTAGATTAATTTTTTGCCTCAGTGTTCACAAAGGAAGATGAGGGAAGCATGCCAGAATATTTTTTTTTCTTGCAGAGAGGAAGGAGAAATACTGAAGGATAAAGAGGATCAGGGCAGTGAAGATAATCAGGAAATTAGAACAAAACAAAATAAAACCAAACCAGAGGGGTGCTGTGTCAGCACAGGGGCTGCCAATAGACCAAAAGGATTATCTGTGACTTGATGTGAACAGAAAACAAAACCAACAATGACATTCCTGCCTCTGGGACTCCTCCTTCAGTGATGCTCTAGAAAGGAAAGTGAGGAGGGAGAAAAGCATCCAAAGCAAGACAGTAGTATAAACCAGAAAGAGTACAGGAGACAGCAAAAAAGAGAAATCTAAATGATCTTTAGATCATAGGATGAATCATGAACTAAAAAAGACTATTGCAACAGGAAAAAAACCACAACATTAAAACCCACCTGAGGATGCATCAAATCCCACTGATATTTCCTTAGTCTGGCTACTTAGAAAGATGCTTAAGTTGATAAAATGTGAGCACGTTCATGGGTGGTAGAAATGAGTATCACCCTGTTGACCTAGTTCACACAAGCCCCAAAAATATTGTAGAGCTTAGTACACCAGCCATTAGGATCTATATTTATTGTGTAAATGTGAAGACAATTCCCATTGATTCATTTTAGCATGCTGGAAGATAAGCTCTGCATGGTGCACCCTGGAAAGGCAGTCACACTGCAAAGAGTTGCTTTGATGTATATCAGGAGTATGCACGTGGGAAATTCATACATTGTAGCTGGAGTGCTGTAAATCCACATCCTAATCTGCAGTGTGCTAACATCTCTTCCGAGGAAAACCCAAACATGTGGACCCAAAATGAAGAAAAATAAATTTATGTGCTTTTTCTAGTGAAATTAGTCAGGTGTGAGCATCACTGTGTGAAAAGCAAAGATGTCCATGGACTGAGTATGGGAGTTGACATGATTTCTAGATGTTCCACTGTCTTCCATGACCTCGGACAGGATAAATAGCCAGTCACCCAGCTGTCTTTTGGAGGAATAAATCTTCTGCCCACCATACATGGCATAGTGGCGCAGAGTGAAGAACCAGTCCTGGCTACTGACATGAGTCTGAACAAAACCATATGGAGAGTATAATTTTGCACTGGCTTTTGAAAATGCTGAACTCTAGAGATCAGTGTGAGATAGAGACTCAGGCCTCAAAACATGCTACCCACCCGGTAGGACTTATGCTGTTGTTTAAAAGACACAAGACAAGCTCTCTTCTTCCCCTGTGTTATGGATGGACAAGGGCATTGAGTCCTATTTCAATGCACCCAGACAACCTCTTGGTGCTGGAGGATGGGTGAACATGGGTTGATCTGCCATGTACTGTGAGAGGAGCTGCATGTTGGAAGGCAGGAGCTAGCAGATAAACTGTCTTGCTTCAGATGAAGCTAGAAGGGGTCTGTTCAGAAAAGCAGTGTGGTGAATTGTGTTCTTGGATGCAAAACCAACACATTTTTCTTTTTTTTTTTTTTTTAATCTCCAGTTGTACAGAGTGAGGTGCCAGTCAGAGTTTTGAGGTGATTTGGAAATGCTTAACTCTCTTTCAACTACCCCTTAACATCTTTCTACTACTGGCCTTGAATCCTTCTTTTCCTCCTGTTAGTGCCTTTTGTCCTTCTGGTGTGCTGACTTCAGGGTATCACAAAGGGATGAAACGTCACATCACTGGTCAGCAGACTAGCTGGAGGAAACATTTATAAAGAGTGGGCTACAGGCCAAAGTTAGGCTAAGGACCTGAGATGAGACTAAGGGCCTGATCCTGTGACCCACCTCTGCCGGAAATCAACAGGATATGGGTTTCCAGAATATCAGGGTTTGGTCTTGGGCTGGCAGAGTGGGGAGAAAATGCAGGTGCTGAAGTTCAATCTTCTATGTTTAGTGTGGGACGCTGAGTGATGACAGCCCTAATGAGAATCTGACGGAGAGAGTCCTGCAGGATGCACAGCGCTTGTTCCTGATGAATGATGTCGTGCAGCCAGTGACTGTAGATCCTTATGTGACTCAGGACAGCATTCGATTTTCCAAGCTGGTGGTTGATATTGTTCAGGGGAAGGATACTCTCTACCACGTGATGTATATTGGGACAGGTAAGAACATGAGAGCTCAAGAAAGTTCCCTCCGTTTTCTTGTAGCAGCCCAAGTAACCTGGTTGTGACATCATTACAGAGTTTTCATTCAATATCATTTTGGCAAAAAACTTCATGGAAGTTTGTTTGCCTGAGTAAATTAAAAGCAGGATGGATGACTTGAAGCAGAGTCCCAAATGAGCCAGCCACAAATCAGTGTTTTGTTTAAAAACAACAGTAACATTCTTCTCTCTTAATAAGAGCATGTTTCAATTAATCAGACTAATACATAGCAGTGGGGAGGAGCAAAGGCCGCTGCAATGCTCTGTGTTTTCGTGCACGTAAATTGCCACTCTGCACTCTGACACACTCATCCCTAAATAAGCAATAATAACCTCCAGGCTTGCCCCAGGTTTTAATTATTTCTTTCTTTGCACTTCCCTGTGCCTCTGGTGTATGACTCCCAGTACTTTCGGGAATAGGCACGCACTGGAATGTGATGCGGATGGGGAAGCTGAGGGAAGTGCTTCTTTGTGGTAGTGTAGCCAACCAGTGGTAAAATTAAGTATATGATTTAGTTTCTTGATTTCTACTGCCATCCTCTAATTAGCAGGACACATTGCCTCTTCTGAAAGGCACAGATATCTTGGATAAATGAAAGATGCTGAAGAAGGACAAAGTGTTATAAATGGTTGCCTTAGCACATATTCACACTAATGATAGAGGTTAAATTAAATAGTTTGATTAATCAGAGCATATGGCCAGCCTCACGGGTATAATGCTGTTATCCTCTATTGCAGAAGCTTTGACTTTAGAGTAAGACGGATTGCCTCCATAAGTGTGAGTTTAATCTCACATCTGAATGCAGAGTCATTGCCTCATGTTACCACCTTCCAGGACTGTGTCATAATTTATCTAACTTTTACCACCACTTGCACCAAAAGTGATGATCTTGGATGTGTTCTAGCCACTTTCCCACTGTGGGAGCCTCCATGAACATTGATTATGATGAGAAGATTTTACTTAAATGGAAATCTAGCGTTGTTATCCCATTTTGATATCTTCATATTTTAAGTGACAAGTCCCAGCTACAAAGCCCAAGAGAAATCTGGGATGTTTTCTGCCTCATATCATATCTGTAGACATATCCACTGCCATAACCTTCCCTTCATTTTTGTGTTTGCTTTCTGGCCCTGGTTAGTGGTGGCTGAAGCATAAGCCCTGCTGGACCTGAAACATTTAAGTCAGTCCAGTGCTTTAGCAGAGACAGCCCTGAACACTAACCCTGTCCTGAACCAAACCAAGCCCAAACTTGGGCTTTAGGCTTGTTGCCACTGAAGGCTCTCCTAAGTGAAGGAGAAGCTTCATGTGGCAGCCATCCCCACCACTGTAAATTGCTGAGCTTTAGCATCAATACCGAAGTTATTAGGATAGAAAGATTAAGCTTCATGAACAGTTGGGGCTGATTTGGGGTTTTAAAGAAAAATCATGTGGTTGCTCCCTTTTCCCTAGCATAAATCTTCCACAGGTTATGAGATTTTTAAATTGTTTAAGTAAGAGCATTGCAACAAATTGTATTGCACAAATGTGATGCACTGCTCATGCCATCGCATCCCCTTGTCAAGCTGGCAGGACAGTTTCTTCCAGGAAGAGGATCAATTAGACCCGTGACCCATGCAGTCATTATGGAGGCCTCAGAGATTTCCAGCAGGGCTGCTGCATCTGTTGTCATTTGTCATGGCATCAAATCACACCAATCTACTCCATAATCCAAAAGAAACAGAGACTCAAGGCACCAGAAATGATCTCTGCTATCTCAGGTCACCTTGCCACATAACTCACTGGTAATGGGACTAGACTCTTTTCTGCCTCAGTGCTCCAACTGGGAAATCTTTGCTGTTACTCACTCTCCAGATGGTTCACATCCCTCTGGTTTCCCATTAAAAGGCATTTGCAGTCGGTTTCTGTAATGTCTGAGAACTGCTGAGGATTGTCACCACATAGCTGGAGCACTCTCTACCATGGGCAGCAGGTGACCCAAGAACTAGGTTTAAATCAGCTGTATAAAGACAACATTAGTATTTCACTCTTTAGGCAGGTATAAAATTAAGTCAATACCTCCAAGATTTACTTGTGCCTGTTTTTTTGTTCCATTAGAGTATGGCACCATCCTGAAGGCCCTTTCTACCACTAACAGGAGCCTGAGGAGCTGTTATTTAGAGGAAATGCAGATCCTCCCTGACGGACAACGGGAAGCAATCAAGAGTCTCCAAATCCTGCACAGCGACAGGTCACTCTTTGTAGGCTTAAATAATGGAGTGCTAAAAATTCCGCTGGAGAGATGCTCCATGTATAGAACAGAAGGGTAAGCAAATTTACAGCTCTGATATATTCTCCTTCAGCCTAAAGAGAAAAGCACCAGGGAAACATATTCCAGTCTGATTTAGTTTAGAATGCTTTTTTCATCAGTGCAAGGCAAAAGACACTGTTGGAAGTGCATCTTCTGGTAGATACATTCACTGGAGGAGCAATGAGAATGAGCAATACTTTTTCAGTAAATATTAATTCATTCTCATGAGACATTAACTGTGTGTTTACCATGTTAAGACTTGCAATATTTTTTTTTTCTTTTTAAACTTGACATTTCATGTTGCTTTCATTAATTCCATGCTTTGCTTGTGGTTCTTACTGGCAATATGGCTGCAGGTTTCTGAGTTAGGGTTGTAGCCAGCCTATCCTGGCTTATCCCTGTGATCACCTCTCTAAGGTCTGATGGACAGGGCTGGGCTGTGTGGCAACTTGTTAACTGCATTTGGAGCCCAATGGCTGATCTCAACTATGTGTGACACCTCTTACACCCGGATACATTCTATGCCTTGATTTTAGCTTGTAAGGGGAGTAGGAACAAACACTTCTTTGAATTGTCAGCCCTAGCTCTAGAGCAGTTTTCCACCCATAAATGCATGTAGAAGGTTTTTACATCCAAATTATATACACACACACACACACACACACACACACACACACACACACACACACATTTAAACAGGTGAAAGAGGTGAAAAAATAATCTCCCTAAGTGTACAGTGGGGTCTGCTATAGGTAAATTCTTATCTACATCTCTTAAAAACATTCTTCCTTCTATCTTGCTTTTGCCTTGCTTTCCTTGACAAGAATTTTGTCTGAATACTTGACAAGAGTTTTGTCCTCTATGCAAGACAGACAAGAGGAAGGAATTTTTTAACAGTGTCTAAACAGATTTCCTCTTTCATGGCCTACTGCAAGATGTCCCTGTTCTCTTGCAAAAAAAAAAAGATATAGAAAATGTCACTATGATTTTATTTTCAACAAGTAGAGTTTATCTATCAGCTTGTACTAAATTCATGTTCTATTTTTGCTGAACCTCTTAATTATGCCTTTCAGAAAAATGTAACTTGGTCATTAATGTAAGTTTGACACAGAAGTGTTTAGTGTGTAAAGGTTTAGTTACTTATGCAGGCAGGCTGACACAGATGTGTTTAGTAACAGAAAGAGAACCAAAGCTGGAAAATGCCATCCTGTCTTCGGCCCTTAAAAGCAGAGACTTTAAAAGGTAGAACATAACAGCTGTCCTCTTCAGGCTGTCCTGGAGAGTTTCAGTTTGAGAATATTTATGTGTGTATACATATATATGATCCAGTTTCAAGAGAAATGAGTCCTTCCTCTTCTTTCTTTTCCTCATCTTGAGTTCAGCTTTCCGGTAATTTATAGATCGTGTCCCAGTTTCAGCCTGCATAAGTACTTTGTATGACACTTCCATTAAAACTCAAATAGTGGAGGTTTGCTCAACTGCCTAAAAAAGGGACAAGCAAGGAAAAAGCAGCAATGGCTGGAGGGTGGGGGGGGTGGTACCTCCCAGGAACACCACCCATTTAGGACCTGAGGGCAGCAGCACAGTCCCCTGCCAGTATAACTTGATCCCAGCAAAACAGAAACCCTGCTCCAAAGAGGTTCTCTTGCACACCGGTGGTCACAAGCAGCCTCCGGTTTATGCACTGAGTCGTGGCTGAAATTACTGGGAAGCTTGTGTAACAATGCAGGGTTTTTTTTTCTAAAACAAACTTTCTGGAGACATTTTTCAGTGAAGTAAGGAAGCAGTCCTGCTCTTTGGGGGATGAACACTCAAACTCTGCCTCCATGGGCTAGTTTCATGATACTTTTAGGCAATTTAAGCTACCCACTGGGCAATACCTTAGGTACATGAGATAGGGTCTCCTGGCAGCATGGTGGGTGCATACATTTGGGGATAAATTTGCTGAATGAGGTTGCTGGCCAGCTAGTGTACTTGTGTACACTGCAATGGACCCTTTGCCCCTCAGCTGAGTCTTGTGGAGAGACCGTGCATTTGAAAAAAAAGGAGGAAAAAAGAAGAAAACTTAGGAAAACCATTATTTCTTTATTTATTTTGAAGGTTGTTTGTGATATTATTATTACTTTTAAGCTAAGCTTCTTTTGTGTGTAGGAAATTATTCAACTGCATTTTTTTTTCAGCTGGAAATGTTGGAACCCTTTTCCCCTTAGCAGCCTGGCTGCGTAGGTGATAAGTCAACTTGGCCTCTTTTGTATTTCTTTCAATACCGAACTGTATCGAGAAGGATGTTTTAATTTCCTCCGGTGCATTCCACCTGGCACTTCTCCTGGGCTGTGATTTATTGCTTATTGTTGTGTCTGTGTTTAATACATGCCAATATACTGCCACCACGGGAAGAAGGACTCCCACCCCCACGACACCCCTCCCCTCCAGCCTACTTTTTTGTGCTGTGACTTCTTGACTGGCCTCCCTGAAAAGCTCTGGTTTCAGCAGTTTTTATAATGTAATCGTTTTGATGGGGGCTCAGAAAGCTTGGAGGTGATGGAGAATTTGTGCCTCCCGGTCAGGAATACCACAACATTGTTTGTTTTCTTTGGCTCTGCCTTATGTTATCAGGAAACTCTGCAGCCTTTTACACCCTGGGGGCTGATGTGGGTTTGTGATTGCTGACATAGAGCTCTTGCGTTCACCCTGACTTCTCCCTGGAACAGGGCATCATGTATATAGAGAAAATCGATCCTAGCATTGATCCCCCCCAGTGATCCTTGCTATTGTGCTGCTTTAGAAACTTTGGGCTTGGTACTGCCTCTTGGAAATGGGGCAGAGGAAAAAGCAGCAGTGAAGGGAAGAGATGGAAAGCGAAAAGGATTTCTGCCATCTCCTTTACTGTTTGTTTATTGACATGGCACCAATTTAATCTCTTAAATGGTGACCAGCAACTCTGGCCCATGTCCTGCTGTAGTTCAATAACCCAATATACTTCTAGGTTCCTGAGCAGTGTTTTGTGTGTGCCCACTGACCTGTCTCAATCTGTCTTTTCAGAACAGCCAGTCTTAGCAACAGGGCAATGGGAAGACATTCGTAATGTCAGCTGCCCAAATTTACAGGCTTAACTTGGCTGCAGGGACCTTGCCTTGTGCGTGTGTTTTCCCATTGTGCTTCAGTTCCTCAGTCTCACTGGAGAGAACTAGGAAGATGTCCAACTCAAGCAAAACCTACAAGCCCCTTGAACACGCAGCGTGTTTTGAAGCTGCTTTGGTGGGTGGTATCTTGGCTGTGCTTGCTGCTGGATTGTGCATGGCTTTGAAATCATTGTAATCTTCCTGCATTTTTCAAATGAGCTTGGATGTTTACCTCAATTTGCCCCCAAGGTTTGTGGAGAGCTTTATCACTGACACTACTGTAGCTCTAGAATATGTCTGAACATAATCTTGGAGCTGAATTTTAGAGGATTGACAACTTTAAATCTGGACCATTATTTTCAGGTGGAGCCGATCTGTAGGGGTAGTTCAGTAACTTTTTCAAAAGGTGGGGTGAGATTATTAATTTTGGAAACTACAATCTAACAGGAAAATGAAGTTGGTTGTTGCAGGGAACACTTTGTAATCTCTTTGCATCAGGGTGGTGTGCCTCTGAGCAGACAGGCACCCCGAGGCAGTGATTTTTTAGCCATTTTTTTAATTACATATTCATATAAGGAAAAGAAAATACATTCATGAACGAGGTCAGAGAGTGTCTTGAATACCCACCTTTTTGCCCTCTGTCCTCAGTGGTTTATTTTAATGCATTTAAAGTTGATAGTAATTTTTTTGTCTTCCTCTTGCCAGATTTCTGCATAAAATTTGCGTCTCGCATGATGCAGGTTGCGATTTTGGGCTGTACAGTGTGGTTCTGAGAACAGTTTGTCTTGCCTGTCCTCTCCCTGTGCTCATGTGTGGGTATGCCATCAGGTTTTGTGAGTGCCACCTCAGGTCACCCTCATGGCAGTGGAGATAATCCCGCTCTCTGCCATGGCGAGAGCCAGATCCTCTTGCGTGCAACTGCCACATGCTCTCATTTGATCTCTGTCTGCTTTTTTGACCCGATTGCAGGGAGTTTGCTGAGCTTTTGCCCTCCTGCTTGGCCTAAATTCTGCCATGCATCCCCTCCTGCCATGGTGCTTAATGCAAAGCCAGCACAAATGACTCAGCTGACAAGCACTCTTATTTACTGACCTGAGATCTGTGTGAGAAACACAATTCACCTCTAAATAGCTCTGGGCCAGTCATCAGACAACTGAGTACACATAGGTGAGTAATTCCTGAAATGGCTCCAGGGAGTTTGTGGAAGAAAAGGATCAGCAGAAGCAGTAAAGAGGCAAGAGTTTTCTGCCCTCCTTCTCCAAAGTGCAGAACTGGAGCTCCAGGCACGGTCCCTGTACCACATCCACACAACACTCTTAGGGGGTTGAGATAATGCATGGGGGAATTTTCTTTGGTGGTTGTTGTTACTTGGGGTTTTTATTCTTCTTGCTCCTTGTACGGTACAAAATCCTCTGTAACAAAGGAATGAAGCACTTGAATTTAGGATTGCAAAATGAGAGTTTAAGGATTACTAGATTTCAGGAGTGAAGCTGTTGGGGAATTTAATTGGAGGAATAATACAGTCTGGAAAGAGATCTAAAAAATTCTCAGTTTGGAGGACTGAGTGAATTGAATATGGTCTGGAAATCCTCTGACCTCTTCATCAGAATGACGATGGTTCCTCGAAGGACAAACAAGTAACTATTGTTGGGTAAAATGCATGGCAGAGAAAACGTTAAAAGAAGTAGGGGAGGAAACAAAGCAGAGACTGTTGTTCAGCTTAGCCCAGCAACCAGCAGATCGCTGAGGCAATGCTGATGGCCAGATTGTGCATCAAAGACCTTGGAAATCCATCCCCTTCTGTTGAAAATCTGGCCCAGATTTTGTTTTGAAAATCTTCTCCCTGAGAGTTAAAAAATATCCAGGTCATTGACTATCCTTTTAAAAATAGAGGCAAAAGGAAAGGTAAGAGCCTCCAAAAATGTTGTGATAAAACTTAATCGTCAATTTCCATCTGCTTTGACTGATATGGCCTCTCCAAAATTAAGGGAATTAGCTAATTATTGTACCATCAATAATGCTGAAAAGCTTTGGAAGACTTCATAGGCAGAGAGTGCTCAGCCCAATCTTTTGTCATCCACAGTATCCAATAATACATCAGAATAAATCGCTAAACATCTGGTTTGGCATTCTGGTTGCGTTTAAGTAAATAGCAAGACTCCCACTGACAGAGAATGAAGACATCAAACAGATCCATGATCGCTAAAGCTCTTGGAAAGAATGAAATTTGGTAGATGAAATGGATCTATGTTCTTTAAATGGAAGTACAAAATTATACCATTTTCCTCTATGCTGAAAACACATTTGCATCTGCTGTAGCAAGCAATTACTCCCATTTTCTTTAATGTAGCTGCTCATATATGTAAAGTTAAGCACATCCATACTATTTGCAGGATATGGACCTTTAAGATTTGAGGGGATGCTACAGGTATAAGAAACCTGGCTTTCAGGGTAGCAGTTGAAGAGCTTCATTTGAACTGTCTGGGAAAGGGATGTGGCCATATGTGTTTGAAACTGAGAAACAACAAACCTCATGAAGCAAGAGTAAGCAGCAGTGTAGTGAGCAGGGGCACGTTTCCAGCAAGATGCCAGAGAGATTGGTTTTCAGCTTCATCTTATTTGACATTATCTTTAATGGCATGGAAGAAAGAAAATAGCATACATTATAGATGGCATTTAAGTATGAGGGAATCACAAATAACAGTGAGGAGAGAAAGGCAACATGGGGCCAGTGAGGAAACCAGCAAGAGGCTGAGTCTGATGAATAAGCCTGTGCTGAGATTCCTGGTGTTTGCGTCACTGGAAAAGGGAAGACACCGGATGAAAGAGTGGAAAGGGCCTCTGCTCCGACCCAGATGAATTACAACAGGTTTTTTCCATTTCTGTGAAATGCTCAAACTAGGGAGATGCTTTCTGCTCATTTTAAGCTGCCTGTACACTTTTAGGCTCCCACTTCTACCTCCAAACTATGTAAATGGCCCCGAGTGAATGGTACTGTGGCAGAAGGGGAATTCAGCAGCAGCCGGAGTCTGGGGTTATCCAACTGCTGAAACAGATGAAGGTCACTTCAGAAAAAGCCAAACAAAATCAGCTAATTTCAGGGCTCACTGCCTTTTGCCTCCTCACTCTCATGGCTAGGTTGCCAATTTGTTTTGGGGAGCTTTCGATTTCTAGGAGGGAGGAAGAAGCAGGGAGCTTGAACGTGCTGAGGGCTCGTGTTTATTCCTTATTTTTAAAGCGCACTGCCAACATGGCTTAGCTTGTAGGATCAGGAACGGTTCAGTGTATGGATCCTTTCACCTCTAGCAGGCTGGCTTTAGGCCAACTCAGATCAATGATGTCTAAAAGTCATTAGCATCTGATGCCTGCTAGGTGGGCTATGTGAAATTAGTTTCAACACAGTGGCGACTGAGAGGAAAGCAGGTAGTTTTCCTGGAATATGTTATGTTAGGATGACATTGATGCTATTGTTATACAAACAAGATTAATAACTAAGGCTACCAGCAAGCCCCAGGGCAGATATCCATTGCAACTGTCAATTCTTGCAATTTGCCACTATTGTGTCATAAGATTTGTATTCTAGGCAACAGTCATGTTCAGTGACATGGCTCCTGATGCAAAGAGTCTACAGCCTTCCTGCTGCCGTGGCTGGTTTGCTTCATGTCTCAAGTTTCCAGGCAGCGTTTGCAGTGTAAAACACAAATGTGTCCAATGTTAATATCAGATGAATATATTGCTACAGATACATCATTAACTTTTTATTAGATGCACTGTTTCACCTGTGCAGGGAGGAGGAAGTATCTGGTGCCAGAGCAAATTTGTTATTGTTTGTTTAAGTTTAAAATTTAAGTACATATAAATATATAAAATATGTATGGGTTGTAGAAAAACATAATATTGTACTGTCTTTTGCATGTCAAAATATCTAAACACTGTTGATCTATGGAAGCACTCCAGTCTGCAAAGGGGTAGGGATGGATTTCACAAATATCCATTTGCTTAAGTGATGTTCTCTCTCATTTAAAAAGTAGAGTGGACATTGTTTGATAGCATTTTTTAACTATGTGGGAAAAAGAAATGGAGAATGTATTGGAAGGACCATTTTTCTCCTCATGCAATGTGCATTGGACAAGAGATGTGTTTGATCCTCAGAGTGTAGTAGGCGGTCTAATATTTATTTGCCTTTTCCAACATACATTAATCTACAAAGGCTCTGTCTAGTAGAATTTACATCTTGTTGAGCAGAAAATAATTACCTGGAGCTTAACAAAATCCAACTTTCACAAAGGAGCTGCTTGAATGTGGATTACTTTGTGCAGCCTGGGTGACAACTGTAGACTGTTTTTAAGGTTTCTTCTCACACTTCTAAGTTTTCTGCCCTTGCACGTTTTGCTCCCTTCCTAAATTCCTATTGTAACATAATTTGTGTTCTGAAATCATCGGCATCTTGCAGAGGCTAAGTAAAGCACCTGCATGTGTCCTTGCAGTGGATTTGCTCTTGCCTAAACTGCCCTTTTCCTGTATCCATCTATGCCACCAGACTGTGGGAATTTGCCGTGTTAGCACAGACAGAAATCTCAGTTCTGCAGCCACGGAGCAGAAATGCCGCGGCAGAGCACATCTTAATCTGACAGCTGCCTCCAGACACTGACTGACACAGGGCAGAGGCAGGGAATAACACTTGAGCACGCTGATTCGCCCAAGCTGCCTTTCCAAAATGATGTCTAGTCCCCTCTGCCTCCTTCCATATGGCAGCCCTGGGGGGCATGTTTTCTTAAGGCTCAAAAGCCTGCCGAGGCTAGGAAATGGCTGTGCTTCACAATCCAGACAAACATCCCCCAACTCAGGAATTCCTTCTGGCTATTCCTTTCATTAGGACTTTAATAGTATCCGAGTTTTCTTGTGGATGACTGATCCCATCAGTGGTAGTCAGAGGCCCTCTGTACTTCTGTTTTTATTAGAGGTCAGTTTAGTTTGGCACAGTGACAGGAGTTTCTAATAGCGCTTGCGGAGCAACACTTAATCATTTTTTTTAATAACCTGCTTTACTGATGTAAACATAAATCCAGATTTAATCAGATTTTTTCTCAGGATGGCATTAATCTTCATATTTGAATAAAAGCAATGTTGCTTTATTTCACAGCTTTAAAAATAAAAATAAACACCTATCCAATAAAGTAGTCACTGTTGCTAAAAGATGATGGAATGGGATGTCAGAAAGTAAGAAATGGAATAGTTTGTAGTGTAGATTGTGTGAGGCCATAATCTATAAAGCACAATCAATTAAAATGATATTGAAAATGGTAGGGCAGGAGGTGGAAAGTAGCAAGCCAAGGTCCCTGTTGTGGAAAGGAAAACAAGGTGAAACTGCCTCTGAAAATCCTGTCTGTGCAGTGCTTCTTTCGAATAAGTTACATGTGTTTGGCTCTCAAATGGACTTCAGTTTTAGAGGTCATTTTACACCGTGGCTTTAATTTATGCATTCAAAACAAATCATGTGCAGAGCAAGCAATCACTGATGCTGAGCTTGTGTGGGTGATAAATTACACACACGCTTCAGCTTCCCTGCCTCTGTGTCCAGTACTAAATGCCAGAATACCAACGTTTGTCTGTCCAGATCAGCTTCGGCTGTAGCCTCCACAGAGGTGGTATCTGGAAGGTGTAGTGTGCTCCTCCCAAGCAGTGCCCTCCTCCACCAATAGCCCCATTAATTGCTTATGAAGTACAGGGCAGTTCCTAGTGAGGAAAGGGCAGTAGCATCTGGCACAGGGTATCTCGAATTCACCAGCTGAGAAATTAGGCTGCTGCTTGACCAGTGTCTGACTAAAGAAGCTCAGTTCCACTTGGCTTGTCTTCTCAGTGGGGAAAGATAATGGATTTGTACAGATCACTAGCTCATCTCTGCAGTTTGAATTTTTAAAGTTATCAAAATTAGAGGGATTGTCTGAAGGTCTGGTGCTTTTTTTTCCTTTTCTAATCTTATTTTCTTAAGCCACAAGCATCCTTTTGATTCTTATTCTTCTCTTTTCATACCATTTGGCTGTAGGGAAGACAGAAGTCCTCTCTTCCTTGCACAGACTATTGAGGTTGTCAGTAATTATGATTTGGTTGACTGGAAGCTAATATGATTATTTGTTTAGTTCATCCCCTTTGCAGGTTGATAGCAATGGGACAGTGAACTAACTTTGTCAGGAAAAGTCTGTTTGCCAAACACAGCCTCATGCTTGCAACTACCAGACACATCCAAACCTCCTTATTGCTCACAAAGTGTTGTTCTCTTGGAGTTACCTGCTGGAAGTGTCCAACAAACCAGTGTGAAATTCTGAGACCTTATTGCACCCAAAGGAGGTAGATGAAGTCCTGTGCTCTGTGCTCCTGAGATGCTGAGCACAGATGAGCATAGGTTGCTTAGGGACTTGCAGGACCTGGATTATAGATGTTTGCACTGCATTGGCTGGTAGTGCTGCTGTCTCTGTGCTTCTGATGAACTGACTAGTGATGGCCATGGGGGCTTAAAGGGCTAGGTGCTATGGCAGTTATTGTATCACCCTGAAGAACACGGTGTTCACTGAGGGCTTCTACCTCATCAGCAAAAATCCTCTCCTAGTGATGTGGCAGGGTTTGTGAGCAAATACAGTTTGGGAAGGGAACTTCTCCATCTTTAGGTCTAGAACCCTGACACTGCAGATACATCATGTCCTGTCATTCCATTCCTGTCTGCTTTTAGTCATCAAAAAGGAGTGAGAAAGTGGTAAATGAAAAGAGAAGGAATAAAACCTGGGAGAGCAAGCATGACCTGACAGATGAGGGGAGAAGAGTCCTTCAGTGTGAATGCTCTGGATGACAGTGTTGTGGCTTTTGGTACAAAATGGCATGTTTGTGTGTCTTCTGTCTAGTAGTAAGAATGGGAAGAAACTCTCATAATTCTTTCTTTCCTTTGGTCTGTCAAAGCCTAATCTCTTGGGTCTGGTTCAATTGATTTGATGATCCATTTATTACACAGTCTGAAGCTTTTTAACTCCTGGGGAAAAAATGACCTAAAGATGAAGTTATCTAGAGCCAGAGCAAATTAAAGTGGGAATGAGAAACTTTTGAACTATAGAGCTTTAAGCTTTAATGATGGTTCTGAAAGAGACGTCATTCAGGCTATTACATAAAAAGGAGATCTTGGGCAGGACCAGCATCTTGGAAGCAGAAGCCTTTTTCCAGCACATGCTATTAGTGAAGTCTCAGCAGCACCAGGCTTCAAAGGCCCCATAAAAGCTCTTTTGAGTAGTAGTAGGTAAAAGTTTCCGTTGACTTTGGAGGGCTGTGGATAGTGCCCCACTTACAGAGTCTTAATCCTTTGTGTTACCCCAGATCACTGCTGTAGAAATGATTGCAACAGCCAATGATAGGGAGGCTTACAGCTCCCAAACAGCAGGCAGCAGGTGAGCTCTTATGAGTAAGATCTTATTTTCATGCAAATAACCTTGGTAAGCGAGAATAAGGAACTGAAGGGAAAAAAAATCCCTTGAATAGGAGATACAAATGGAATTGTTTTTCAATTGAGCGTTTTCAGTGTATGCCTTTGTGCTCCAGATAAGACATTTATTGCGAGGCAATGAACTACAGTGCATCGCTATTGATAGCAGTGCCCTGTCATAATAAATCCAACTCTTAGATACCCGTCAAGAGGTATTCTCCCAAGTCCTCACTGAATGGGCTACAGTCAGTAGATGACCAGAGGGCAACTGGTGGCATGAACCATGTGGTATCATCACCATTTACCTCCACGAGCATCCTGCTTTGTGGAATTTCATCGGCTAAGTCATTAGCATTAATATAGACAGTATTAACCTGCCATGGTTGAGTGGTCTTCTGGGATAATGGGTTCCCACTAGCTGTGTGAATTATGATGGGAAACGATAGTGTGTTGTGAGTCATTTGAGGCACTCCCAGCCTGTGCTGAGGAGACCTGTGAGGTGTTCTCTGTATGTATGCTATGAAATCTGGCCTCTCTGAAGCAGTGGCAGAAGTCCCATTCCCTTTGAAACATCAGAATTCCAGTACAGCTTGTAAACTCAGTTGTATCTTATTTCATAGTATTTATTACTGCCTGAGAGATTTCAGGTCCCCCAGCCTGCGTGAGACTTTTTGAGGGCTTCATAATACAAAATGGAGTTTACACATAAACATTTATATTTATTTTGTGTTGTGAACACAAGGAAATGCTGTAATTTCTTTTTGTTTTCCACTCTGTGGTGCCTGATCAACTAAGAGCGACAGTATATTTCCAAAGCATTTCGTCTGTGCATGTATGTAGGCATGCATGTATTTGTCTTTTGGTGTGTTTTTGCTGATGTAGTTTTATCTTTTAATGACATAAATAGGGATATATATTCTAAAGATAATGTAAGGATATAAATTAGGGTGGATTTTGAAGTCTTCACTTAAAGTATTTGCCAGAAATGTTTTTCTTACAGTAATGCACATTGTAATGCTTTTCCTGCTTACAAAAGGGAAAAAAATGAGCAAATTGTGTGTAAGTAAATACATTCCTCCTCACCCTTAAGTGTATCGCTGTCAGCTGATATAATAGGTTTCTCACCAGAGATGAGGCAGATGAGTGGGCTCCAAATCCTGAAGGGAGGCAGGCAGCATAGCTATTTTGTTTTTAGATTTCAAATGGTTTTCAGGGCCTGCCGTCAGACGGGGAGAAGTCCCGGGCTCTGACGGTTGTTAAATTACAGAGTGCGTGTTTTGACAACCCAGTGGAGCCCAGGCTTGGTAGGAATTCATAACACCCAGGATGCAGAGCGCAGGGACGGCATGGCGCAGGACGGCCGTAGCGAGCACTGCACCGTGCTTTCGCCCAGGGCCCATCATCGTGGCCTTCCGGCTGCTCTGTTCCCGATGGCCCATCGGCTGGGGGCCGCCGGTGGCGGCGGCAGGGGAGCACAGGCTGTGATTCATTGAGTGCACCGTTAGGGCTCTGTGGCTCGCCGCTCTGAGCCAAGAGCAGCACATTAGCTACATGACATACATTATGATAGTGCCAGCAAAGTGGTCAGCGCCTAACCGGGATGTATTGCAGCCTGCGGAGTGGCTGAGGGCTGCAGCACAGAACATATGGAGATTATTTCCTGAATTTATGCAGCACATGTTTTCCTATAAATTAAATTCAGAGAAAATGTGTATCATAATAGGGTGATGCTCACAACAGCCTTCCCTGTTATGAATTACAACGACCTCTCTCAGCTCGCTGGGTGCCCGACGAAATGGCTTCATGCAGTTGGAAACAATAGCATGTACGTGGTGGCAGGGTCTGAAAGCCGGACCAAAAGGCTCTCTAACTAAAAGCAGGGGTTTTTTCCTTCGCCTCTCCCCAACCCCCTGTTGCTTCTCTCATTCTTCTCTCTAGAAGCCACCTGGTTTCCTCCGGGAAAGGCAGAGTTACAGAGAGGGTGGGAGAAGCCCCAGTGGCTGCTCTGGAGTTAACTGGGTGCTGCCCTTGCTGAGGGGCTGCTGGGCAGCAAAGGCAGCTCGGGACACGGCAGGAGCCTCGTTTCACAGGAGAGGGTGGTGTGGGCTGCCAAAACTGCAGGATGGGAGTCCTTAGCCAGAGTAATGTGCAAAGCAGCACGTGTCCCTTCTGTGTCCTTGGACTGAGGATCCAGAGCCTTTTCTAGGCAAATATTTGATGTTCTGTTGCCTGGGGCTGGGACAAAATCATCTTTGCCTGTTCCTTGGGAGCACTGAAGCAGCTGAAGGAGAAATGTAGTAGAGGCAGTTATTGTAACTGCCTTCCAAAGCAAGAAAGGCAAAGTTGTGTTCCTCACAACTCTGTGTGAAATCTTCTGGGGGGAAATAAAGGAGCTGCCATGCAGGAGCAAACTGGAAACTCATAAGTAAAATGTAAATATATACACATGTTTCTGTGTGTGTATACACACATATATATGTGTGTGTGTGTATATAAAGCAGTGGGTACCAGACAGCAAAACAATCACGGGTTTGCTTTGAGGCAAGTGGCTGTGGTGTCAGAACAGACTGATGGAGTGTTTTCAGCTGGGCTTATGGGACTTGTTTTTTCATTTGCAGCTGATTACAGGCTAATAGGATTTCAAAGATTTCTGGGAGGGAACAGTTCACATCTCATTGCATTTCATTTTTTTCTTTTTTTTTTATGTTTCATTTATCATACTGATACCTACCCTTAGAATAAATTTTCTTACTCTCCTGTTTAGCTTCTTGAACTGAATTTTTCCCCTTGGTCCCTTGCTGCTGTCTAATTGGCAGTTTTCAAATCATTTGGGTCTCTTGGAAAGATCCTATCAGCCTTTTGTGTGATAGAAGAGAATGGATCATTGGGATAAAAAATAATGTTGTGAATCTTTTTAGGTTTAGTGCTCTCTTCTTTGCCTTTCACTAATACATGCATGGTGAGGTTTGCACTGTTATGTTTTCTTAATGGAAATTAACAATTTGAAAGCAACTCACGGGAACAGCTAATACAGCTGAATTTTATTGGTACAGACTAATTCTGCGACTGACCTTCTCTGTTTAGTGGCAGTAGTAACCCTAGTTATTTCTCTTTAGCAGCTCACATGTTGGGAACACACACTTAGCTTGTAAATATGGATTCAGGAGGAAAATGAATACAGCAGTGTTCAAAGCAGCCAAAAGCTTAGAATTAATGTTCTGCTGTGACTTTTCCAAACTGACATCTTGATGTTGGGATTATAAATGAAACCATTGTTCCAGCAAAGGCCAAGACTAATAGAAAGCCTTTATTACTGGTCCATTGGCTAATTCTGCTTGTCTAACCCCTTTGGATGGACACAGTGTCAGAAAACATACTCACAGAGGTTGCTTTGTGTGAGATTTGGCCTGCTGAGTGATTACACGGGGGTACAAAGCTATCTCAATGACAAGTGTTCTTTGACTAAAATTTGTAAAGTCATTTTCTTTCCCTAGGCCTTGGAGAGGAGTGAACTGATTTTTAATCTACAGCCTCTATGAGTGATATTTGCTTTGTGTCCTATTCAGCCATTCTCCCTTTCCAAGCAGGTAAAACCTCTGCTTAGAAGAAATTGTTTCTTCTGCTGAGCCTCACTGCAGTTGACAGCTGTCATATACAAGCACTATACTTGAATGTGTGTCTTTAGAACTAGACAGTCTTAAAGACCTTTAATCTTGTCCCTTTGCGCACTCAGGGAATGCCTAGGAGCCAGAGACCCCTATTGTGGCTGGGACAACAAGCAGAAGCGATGCACCACCATTGAGGACAGCTCCAACATGAGCCTCTGGACTCAAAATATTACTGAGTGCCCGGTAAGTGGAAGAAGTGGGAATATTTGAAATATACTGGTGTGTGAGTGTGTACATATGTATACAAGCGAGAGAGAAAGTGGCAGCCTGCTGAGGACAGGCTGTTAGGAGAGCCAGTGGCACACACTTTTCATGTCTGTGCAGTCTCTTGTTTAGAGTGCAGAGACCAAAACTCTATTTTCTTGCTCCAAAAGGGGATCCCAAAACAGTCAGTCTCCCTCATGCCCACCTATGCCTTGAGTGAAGAAGATTGGACTTATTGTAGAGAACCATGTAAGCCCCAGATGAAACCTGAGCTTTCTCAGAGCTGCTCCACTGCCTGCACTACTTCCTTGGCTTCCCTGTATGTTGGGAAAATCAGGAAATCAGCTGACTTACAGCATCCTTGGGCAGTATCTGGTTCATTTTCCTCTTGGATCACTGAGCTGGGCCCAAGAGACAGTGCTGAGGATGAAGTGTTGCACTGGGAGGAGTAGGCTTCTAGGGAGCAGCAGTGAAGCTGCTGGATGGTTTGCAGAGTGAACAAGAGATATAGTAAGTACCAGAGAACAGAAAGGAAGGGGAGAGTATAACCAAGAGAGATGAAGAGGAAGAGTGTATTGGGTTCTACCATACTTTAGCAGACTAAAGACCAAATCTTTATAGTATTTCACTGAGATAGTCTTCTTTCCTTGCCCTTGTCTCCATCAGATGCAGCAGTTACAAAAAAGTGTCTCTGCATGAATCAGTTTGAGTTGGTTCTCCAGCTCCCTTCCACCCACCCGCCCACCCACCTTGCTCTGATGACAATATCCAGCTCCTGGCTGGTCATCTCACCAAATTCAATTCCTGCTGCTTGAGCTGTACCTGTATGGTGACTGAGAAGGAAAATCAGTCTTATTAAATGAATTGTAGTGTGTGAGGGGAGGGAAAATTCTCATTAATGTCCATCATTATTATCTAATGACAATTAGCATGTTAATACTGCTAAACCCAGTAGAGAGAGAGAGACGACTAGATGAGTTATATCTTCAATATGCTATTTCTGTCTGGAGGTGCTGGGATGTTTATTCCCCTTATCTTCCTTACTTCTCAGATATTTTCCTGGGAAATATTAGTCATTACTTCAATCCATCCTCAGCTTGGCAGGCTTAAGTTTTTCACTGCTGGATTCAGAGCCTTGTGTGTTTATAACCCTCCTGTGTTGAGCTGGGATGCAGTGCTTCTTGATTGCCCATGCTGTTATCTCGTCCTGCTTAAAGCCTGTGTCTGTTGATAGGTGTGTGAGGTGTTAATCCTCTAGCTTGAACATGTCTGCTGTGGTGCACACTAGGGAACAGGCTACTCCAGATCATTGTTTTCAAGGTCGTAAAAAAATCCAGTGCAGAATATTGAGGAGGAGCTTTGGCTGTTCTTGGAGTGCTGGTTTTACTTTTGCTTTTCAGTTTCCATTGTTGATGATTTTTTAGGTTCTCTCATTCTGATGCATACATTAGCCTCATGCTTTTCAACCAATGGGCTGCCAAGCTGTATAAAATCCACACACACAAGTGTTTTCCTTTCTCCTCTGCCCCTCAACAGAACGAATTTACTCCTGACATGGAGTGGGATTGCTCATTTAAACACCTACATCAGCAACATGCAAGTATGTCCTTCCGTTCAGTGCAGGATAAAGGTTATGGTTGGTGGTGGCAGGAAGCACATCAAAATGACCACTAGGAAGGTCGGGGAACGCAGTGTCAAATTCACTGTTGAAAAAAAGGCCTGTCTGGAAGTTTAGTTGGATGAGTTACTGTCATAAGAAGTCCTGGCTTTTCTCACCTCTCTTTCCTGGGCTGAGCACCAGGCGCTCAGCTGTGCTGGTACAGCTGTATGTGAGATCACTCTCAAGTGTGACATGGCATAGATTAAAAGCACCCCTCCTAAATAAACCTTTCCTAACCCAGATAATGTCAGTGAGTTCTTCTGCAGCCTAGCCCACAAACAGATGTCCTGGCACAACCAAGAGACTGGCATGAAACAACTTCTAAACCCAGAACTGGCATATTATTGAATTATATCCTACGGGGCCAGGCATTTGTGTGAGTCAGCCACAACACTAACACAACTTGACTGCTGCTCTTGTGCAAACACGCTTGTTCAGAGCTTGTCTGAACATCTTTCTACAGCACTACATTCTACCATAGATTTCCAGTCTCCAGCTATAATATTAAGGGGTCTTAGTTAAAGGGTTAATTATGGTGTTAACATAGTCCCTTGGGCAATGTGATTAATGTATGCTATTAGCAGGTAACACCCAGAACCTCCTAATATTTGTTGCTAGAGTTGCAATGTCAAGCATTTTAATATTATGAAATGACAGGGCACAGATCGCACATGCTGCTCTTCTTTGCCCTCTACATGGATGTGTCATATCAGGGAGTAACCAGGATACATCACTGCATGCACTTTCCTCTTAACAGGGAGAAGGGAATGAGGTGCTTTTGGGTCCTAGGAAAATTGAAAGAAACCCCACATCGTACTTTATAATATCTTACTAATGCAAACATGAGCCACCATCAGGAAAGAAACTTTAGATGTGGCTGATAAAGTTTTGCCAGCAAACTTGCCAACCCCAAGCTTATGGGTTTGGCAAGTGAGGAATTGAGTACTCCCAATGAAGGATACAGTCTTCCTTATCCCGAGCCAAATGATGCTCTCCCTCATGGGTTTCATCCAGTCCCACTCTGTGTCCAGCAAACCCCAGTCTCACTTATCTACCATCTGCTCCATGCTAGCCATCTTCTTGCTAATCAATGCTAGTCTCTCCACTCCTTTTTCGGGGTGTCTAGCAGATTTGTACCCAGCTCCCAATTCCTGTGGGCTCAGCCACTCAGAGCTGCAGTATCTGGGATGATCCTGCGCCAGCCCATACTGGACCGTGGCCAGTGCACAGAGAGAACTTCAGGTGCCAACATAAAAAGCTATGAAAACTGTAAATTTTCCTTCCTGCCTCCCAAGGATTTTATACTCTAGGCAGATCTGAATCGCTTGTCATGGAAATTGTGGAAAGGGTGTTACGATGACGTAACGTTCAGTTCCTTGCTCTGATCACTAGCTTGTTTCCAGGAAAAGGTTGCTACTTATGGACTTCTTTTTCCTTAGATTTGACTTTAGAAATATTTGAAGTATTTTGACTGAAATTTTCAGCTTCTGTCAGACAGCCAACATGAAAACTTTCAGCTGAAATAACCAAAGCAAAGTTGTAAGAAGCTGACATCTAAATCCTAAGAGGAAGCATAGATGAATTGAAATAACAAGAAATGCTTCTAGTCTTATCTGTAATATTAAAATAAACATTGCAAATATCCTGGCAGCAAGGGGTAGCAGTGGTCAGCCTGAGATTTCAGATCCTGCACTTGAGCCTTTAGATGGTACAAGGAAGAAATGACAAGGTGATGCCTTTATTGGGAATAGGGCAGTTTACAAAGGTCTGGAGCTGGTAATATTGCCAGGTGAGAGAAGGGCATTTGATCAGTTTAGAGACATCCTCTGTCTGATAGGCATTGGGGTGGCTACAAAGGATTTGCCGTATAAAGATATTCCTGAAAAAGATCAGTACATATGGGTTTTTATCCTACTTCCCAAGTTTGCTCTTTTGAAGATATTTTTATGTACTTAAAAATGGGATAATAATCCAAATCTAATTTCTTAAGTATAAAAACTTCCCATATTGACAATGTGACACATTTATAAATCTCAGCATTTTGGATATGGCTGCTTATTTGTTTAATTTTTGGGTTGCTTCCCAGTATCACTTATGAGCCAATAATTATTTTTCAGCTTCTTTTCTTTTTCTTTTTTTTTTTTTTTTATAAATTGAAGCCACGGGCCGTATCATACCATTGATTTCTGAACAGAACTCCCTGCTGGAATAAGCAAGGCTTTCTGGCTCAAAAATGAATAGAAATGATCCAATACTTGGATTATGACTTTTGTAAAGAGTGAGGAAAAAAAGAGATAAAAATCTAGTACTAGATATCTCAAAGTCATTCTTTTGATTATTTCCCCCTAGACTTTTAGCAACCCAGCTGTTTTGATTTTTGATTGCATGCATGTCTAAACCAACAAATTTAACAACAACAGCAAACTCGGTGTTCTCTTATCTGGGCATCTTGCCTTATAACCTGCAGCCCAGAGTAAATTTTTACAGCAACATGATAATCTACAGCAAACAAATGTTTGCAATAGATGCTTGAAACCCCCAAACTGCAGCCTGACAAGCGCAGTAACAGATCTAAATTACTTCCGTGCCACTGCTGCATACTTTTGATGCTGCTGTAGATGGGTGAAAGGGGAAGATGACAGCCCACCAGAGGTGCATTATGTTTAACTTAGTGCCAGGCTTGGAGGATAAACACATAGCAGTGTGTGTGAGAGAATGAGTGTTTGGAAGCACTGCTCCTGTGGCTGTGGTCGACAACACCAAGACCAAATCCAGAATCACCTTTGCCAGAGGTTTTACCAAAGCCGCTGGGCATCCCAGCACCCCACGCGTGACACCAGTGAGGATGAGCCACTTGCAGGTATCCACCATCAATGCTGCCCTGCCTGCAGGACCCAGCACTTTGGAACTCGAGGTGGGAGGACAGAGGTTGCTGCCAGGAGAAAACGTGTCAAGATTCTGTAGAAAGGAAATAGCTGTACCTAGGCAGGGCCAGCTTGGATGTCTTTGTCTTGTGTTTCTGGAGTAAGGAGCAGGGGTGAAGCCAGGGCAGGGGTATTCAGGGCAGCCTCCCAGATATGGTCCTGAAGTTGCTACATTTAGCTGTTAAAGCTGGTGTTGGTAGCAGCTGTGGAGTAGGCAAGAGGGAGCAGCGGTGGCTTGGGAGTGATCCTGGGAGTAGCAGGCAGCACTCATCTTCTCAAGTCAGCCTTGCTTCCAGGGACCTAGCAGCTTGGTCCCGCTGCCTTCAGCTTAAAACAAGGCACAGGAGAGCAAGCTCAGACACCCTACCTTCTGGAAGGTCTTCATGAGTCCTGGGCTGAAAGAGTTCTGTTCCCAGTGCTTTTTGCTCCGCTAGAACTGCTCTATTTTCACTTCCTCATTACAGCACACAGGACGCTCAAGCCCCAGCCTGTTTGGGACTGCACAGGCATGAAGCAAAGGGCAGAGAAAGCAGATAGTAGCGTGGTGTGGTCTGTACATTGCCTTGAGATGTATTCTTGCTTTTTAGCCCACTATATGATCCTCACCTATCAGACTTCCCTGTCTGTCACTCACAAGGCTTAGCCATTTGGCCGTGGCCCTGTATGGAAAGGGAGCCAGTTCTTACTGCGTGCTTGACAGGGCCAAACGCTGTGAGGCCCCGGCCTCAGCTGGTCACTATGGTTATGTGAACACCGACTCAGAAAATATCCTGCAGGAACAGTCCCAAGCACTGCCCAGGCAGGAACATAAAGTGGGCACACTCAGTACCGGTGCCCTTGTGTCTCCTGAAAGGCTGAAGCTCTGCAGGGTGGGATGAGGGAGCGTGGTGGTTTTGCGGCGTGGCAGACGGATGGTTGTGCCTGGTGTGGTGCTGGCTGGGTTGGCTCGGGTGCCTGTGTGCACACGCTAGGTATGCGGGGTGGAACTCGGAGGGTAAATATTGATGCGGCACTGTCTGAAAACAACCCTCCTCGCAAGCACAGACAGCTCCCATCTAAGCTGCATCCTAATCCCCCCACAGCTTTGTTTGGCGTTTCTATTGTGGGGCTGTCTCCAGAAATGTAAACTTACTATTAATGACCTTTTTTCTTTTAAAATTAGGTGAAGAACCTGACAACAAATGGAAGATTAGGGCCTTGGTCCCCATGGCAACTTTGTGAGCATTCGGATGGGGACAGCACAGGCTCCTGTATGTGTAGGTCACGTTCGTGTGACAGCCCTCGTCCTCGCTGCGGAGGTCGTAGCTGTGAAGGGTCCAGGATTGAGGTCGCAAATTGCTCAAGGTACCTCAGCATCTTTGTGCTTTTTAGGAAGGGAATAGAAGTTGTGCCTGTCCACAGCTCAGCTCCTTCCCTGTGTTTTTGTGACCACATTGTGGTATCCCAACCAAAATGAGGTATGGGAGATCCAGCTTGAAGTCAGTGCAAAAAGAAGGATCCCAAGGGCTCTGAGAGAAGGGACTGAAGCCAGGACTTTTAGAAGATGAGCACCCCAAAATAGTGTACACATTATACTTCCCTACACTGTGCCTCAGTTTCTCTCAGCTGTAACAGTGACTAGTGACCCATCAGGAGGGGTTAAGGCAGAGGTAGTTGTTAACAAACTGAACAGCAATAAACTAAAAAACAATCCAGTAAGGTCATAATTTCTCAGAGGTTGGATTCCAAGGTTGCCTTGGCAAAAGCAAGCAGAGCTCCTTCAGAGCAGCGCTTGTAAGGACAGGGCCCAGCCTAGCTCTGAGCGACACTTGTTTGCCTTGTTCTGCGAGGCTGCGATCCGTCTGCGGCACACTGGTTAGGTGAAGGCAAGAGATCATCTGGCAGCAGTGGAGCTTAGGAGGCATGCCTGCCAGGGCAGCACTTGAACAACACACATAGCTCAGCTTCTGTCAAAGTGCTGCCTTCCCAGGGAAGCCTGAAGCTCATGCTTGGGCAGTATGAAAGCTAAATGTCTTTCCGTCATTAGCCCAAACATAGCCATGGGGTTTGTGACGTTACCCATGTTACCTCACCAACATGTCATGATTCAAGGAGAGATGATGCGATAGTGTAAGCACTACTGAACTAGGGTGGGCCTAGACAGTGTTTTTGTAAATATTGGGTCAGTGCAGTTTTTATCTACCTTATCTCCTCCATACATGTTCATTCCATTAATGACAACTGTCTTATGACTCCTCATGGGATTTCAGTGCTGGTCTTGGCACCAAAAATTCAGCAATACTCATGTTTTCATTGGCATGTCTCCTTCCAGGGCTGGGCTGTGCTGCCCAAATGGTGTGCAGTCATTCCTGCCCTGTGCTCCCACCGTGGGCTGAGCGGAGCCTTCCCAAGGCACGCTGATATGTCAGTGGGAAATGGGAAGCATGCCAGCGGGATGGGTTTCTCAGCACTGCTCTGATGGCAAAAGAGGCAGGAACAGCTTCAAAGAAGGGGATGAAAAATAGATTATTCAATCTTAAGACATAGGAAAACATCATGGTTTGAAAAATAGGGACATCTGGTCATCCTACATCCGTCTCAGCCCTCAGATTTCCTTTAATTGACTTCATATGGCATTGAGATTTCTTTTTTGCAAGAAGGGAGCAGGACACTTAAAGATGGGTTCTATTAGAAAACTGCAGATCTGAAAATGGAAGGTGTCTTTATTTCAGTTTAAAATCCTGAAACATAAATCTACGCTGAGAACTGTTTGCATTTTTTAAATTAATTTTTAATAGAAATTAATTTCCCTTTTTTGCTGCAATAACAGCAACTTTCAGGTTGGTTTTATTTTTTTCCTTTTTGTGATTTTCATATATAATCTTTCTTTGGGGTTAAGGAGTGTGGCAGTAGTAGGTGGGTTAAACCAAGGCAGAGTAAGATGGAATGGTAGGATTTTTATATAAGTGAACTTCTTGTTCTTTGACCTTGTTTGGGGAAGGAGAGGGGAAGGGAAGGAAAAGAGGGAGAGGCATGAGGGAACAAGAGGAGGAGGGGAGAAACAGGGTTCTGAAATAAAGCTGCCAAGAAGGGGCAAGAGTTGATAACAAATAGAAAAAGTGTGAAGGGCAATGTGGGTTTTAACTTTCATCCTCTGCCCTGATTGGTACTCTGCCAGAAAATATTTCTTGCCAACAGTGATTAATTCAGTAAATGCTTTGGAAATTAACATCTGTTTTTGAGCTTAGCGAAGGAGAGCCAGAAAGTACCTGGGTTGTTTTTTCAGAAAACTTTTCAGAAAAGTTTTTTTCTGTATTAAAAAATAACAAACAACAAAACAAATGAAATATTTTGGCTTAAGGCAGTGAAGCGTCCAGATTAGGCAGTTCTGTGAGACAGAGCATCGCCTCTGGCTCCGTATGAAGCAAAACCTGCAGCGCAGAGATGAGGTACAGTTCCTCCTCTCCTGCTCCAAGGTTCAGTGTAGCTGCCAAATCAGAGGAAGGTGAGCTTAAAGAGGTGTAAGATTTTAAGGATGGAAATGTTGGCTTCCACGTACACCTGTGGTTGAGTCACGTCATGGCAGCAGCATCGCAGGAGCTGGCCACCTGCACGTGCTCAGCCTGTCGCAGAGCGTTTGCTGACATCTCTGTCACTGAGGTGTGAACTAAGGAGTTTTACATCACATTTGATTCAGACTGAGTTGCTACTGCTCAGCAGAGATGTGATCACTCATTAAACCATGAAACTCGATCCTGCCTCTGAGCTCTTAATTGCCTTTTGGTTTCTACAGATTTAAGGTCACACTACAGTGACGTCTGCAGGCGGCCATGAAAGATAGGAGCAATTATTGTTAGTTTTAATGAAATTTGAGATTTCCAGTTAATAGGATTCAGTGCTGAAGGCTTTAGGAAAACACTAAATATTATGAGGCTTGTGATAAAACCATGGGAGCTGGCAGTACTATTGCTGAAAGAGATTTAAAGCATCAGTACCTACTGAATTAGCAGAGGGTAGGGTTTTCTACATCATTTGGCTCAATTGGCATTCATGAGCCTCACAAAGTATTTTGTGCAGAAGAGTTCAGGAGATACAACTTTGGGATCAGCCATCAGCTTAGAAAAGGTGCGTTATGAGACATGGGGAAGTAGTCAGTGAGAGTTATAGCAACCGCTCTGTTGCCCAGCCAGCCCTAGGAGGCATTTGCAAATTCATTCATCATTGGCTTCATTCTCTTCCTTTCCAATTCTTAGAGACTTCCATCAGACAAAAGTTAGGCCAATGCTAAGAAGTTTTCAAACTTCCTTTTCTAGATCTCTGCTGATGTAAAGTCTGGTTGCAATAAATAATCTCTTCTCCAATGACTTCAATTATTCGCTCATCGATGCCTTATGTGTTTTGTTATTAAGTACTGCATGACATGGGTAGGCCATTAAGTCACACCCATACCCTCTTCTCTCTCATCCTCCTTTGCTAGAAATGGCGCTTGGACACCCTGGTCATCCTGGGCCCCATGCAGCACCTCCTGTGGGATTGGCTTTCAGGTCCGCCAGCGATCCTGCAGCAATCCCGCTCCACGGTATGGGGGCAGAGTCTGTGTTGGACAGAGCAGGGAAGAAAGGTAAGAGATGGCCACAACACCACACATCCACTTCTGTGCTTAGAGCATTGGCAGCTGGAGGTGGTGGCTCTCACACGAATGCAGATTAAGGCTGTTTGGTTGTACGCACAAAGCAGAAGGAGTTCCAGAGCCTGGAATGAATGAGGTTGCTCACATACATGGCCACTCTCTGTCAATGAGCCTGTGGCCATCAGAGAATTGAGAGCTGCATCCCTTCTCAAGCAGGACCTTTCAGACCTTCACAAGTATTCACATCTCCCAAAGAGACAGCTGACCTCCCAATGAAAGGAGAAGCTGTGCCTGCTGTTAGCAGTGTAGAGTTCACAGGTACAGTGACACTGTTCTGATCCATCCCTGAGGGGGCAGTTGAATATGTGCAGCTTCCATTGCCAACCACACCAGTCCTAAATCTCTGCTAATGGTGCTGATGATGCACCTTAAGATCAAGACAAAGCACAGCTTAGCTCACAAATTCAGGGTTGAGTTTTTTTTGCAGGGCTTGGCATCAGAAAAGCAGCATATTTTTCCCCTCTTGACTAAGGGAATTTCATGCGAAGTCACTAAAAACCACTACTTTTTGAACCTACAGAGCCGTCTGCACCATTAAGCTTCTTCAAGCTCGGCCCCTCCTTAAACACATGCTTCAAGGCATCCCAATTTGGTTTCCAGATTTGACATTTCATTAAAGGCCACCTCTGCTTGGCAGCAGGCTGTTGCTTATCCCTTGAGTGGTCACTTAAGACAGATCTCTCTGCATTTCTCAGAATACAAAGGGCAATTCATTTAACTTCCTTGATTCAAGACATTTTAATGTTTATTTTGATTTGTGGCCATCCAGAATGGTCTTTTTTGGGTTTTAAAGACTACATCTGAGTCAATTGCAGCCCTGTGCGATTCAATTTGAAAACAATATCGATTATAAAGCTGAAGAAAATTAAAGTTGCCTTTTAAAAAGAGAACATGAAATAGCATTAATTTAGGGCCAGCTTTTGGATGCATATAGAATCTAGTTCAGCTCTGTTTGCAAACACTAATTTCTTAGGGTCCGGGCAGCAGTAAGGGCCAGATCCCAGAAGAGATTGTCAAGTGTTTAGTGTGACAGATAACTGTTGTGTTGATTTCCCAATAGCCATCCCATTGAAATTACTTACCATCCATTCTTGATTTGTGAGACATGAGCTTCAGTTTCTGAGCTCTGCTGTGATTTCAGTGCATGAGATTTTGAGATCAGAGCACTTTCAGAAACTTTGTCTTGACCATTTATTCCAACCAGCCGTGAGCTCAGCCTGGTTAACCACTTCCCCTTCTGCACCAAGGGTAAAGTCCTCTGCTGTGAACCCCAGTGTTGCTGATCTGACTGTCGTGTCAGCCTTCTGCTGGCTTTCTGACCATGCATGAACTGCACCCAAATGCAGTGTGCAGACTCGTGTCCATCACTGTTCTGTCCCAGGGATATACTGACGTGGATATTATTTTGAACAATGTGCTTTCTTCTTCCAGATTCTGCAATGAGAACAGTCCATGTCCATTACCAATCTTTTGGTCTTCATGGGGTCCCTGGAATAAATGTAGTGTGAATTGTGGTGGAGGGATTCATTCAAGACAGAGGTCCTGTGAAAATGGAAATACGTGTCCAGGCTGTGCAGTGGTATGTATTGTTTATTGACGTTGCATATGGGGCACCTATTGGTATCTGGCACCCTGGGACTTGGTATTTAACTCCTCTCTCCATCTTGGTTTTATTTCTCAAGCTCAAAGGAAATTATATCTTCAGCTTTCTCTGGAGGGGAGGCTGAAATGAACTGGAAAGCTGAGAGGTGGCAGATTCCCAAAATCAATGGAGTTGATTTGAGAGTGTGTGTGCACGTGTGCATATGAGTGTCTGTGTGTGCACGTGCAGTTAAGGACAGACTGATGTGCAGAGGACTTTCTTTAGTCCTCTCTATGATTATATATCAAGTCCTTTACCTGAAAGTTCTATAATTTTTTTCTTCTTCTGTCCCACTCCCAAGGATGATCCTGTTGAGTCAAGGAGTCCCTACATTAATCTCACTGTTTACTCGAGTAGACAACAGGTCAAACACCTAGTTAACCCATCAGTGAGGCAATGGCTACACATTTTCTCTCTTTATTTTCCCTTTCCTAATCTGGCAGCTGTTTCATGCAGCTGTTTTAATTAGTTTTATGGAGAGTTTTCTTTCAGTGTAAGCAGATTCGATCTGGAACCTCCCATCTGTTCGCAAGCTGTTTGGCATTTACTCTAGAATCATAAAGTTCTGAAGCATTACATTTCTTTCCTCCTGCCAGAAAAGACTGGTTTATTTCTTTATATTTAAATAAGAACACGAAGTTTGACACTGGAATTCTTCCCACTAGTGTTGAAAATTGCAAAGACCCCAACTCATTCCATCCCACCCAGACAGAATGATGCCCGTACTCGATGGACGCACTATACCAAGGATGGCAAATTGTTCATAGCCCTCACTAGAGAGTTCAGAAAGCCAACCAGACAAAAATAGCTGTTCGAAGAGATAATCTAAACCCATCCTAAAAATAAAGCAATAAACTTTTCCAGGAATAAACCTTACTGACATTTTGTCCTCCTGGGACTCCTCTAGGCTGACCTCGGAGCAGCATCTCAGGGTCACAGCAGAAAACTTGTTTGTTGTTATTATTATCTATTGCCTGAATTATTCCCCTGCCCATAATGTAGCAAACTTTTGAGGCCTCACAGGACTTTGAGTCAGCAAAGGAACACAAAACAGAGGGACACATAAAAATGGCAAGCATAGTTCATTCTTGAGGTCCACCTGAAGCTATGCACCACCACTGCCCCCATGGTCACCACATTTTACACAGATTCACAGAACATTAGGAGTTGGAAGGCACCTCAAAAGGTCATCTAGTTCAACCCCCCTGCCCGAGCAGGATCACCTAGATTAGATCACACAGAAACGTGTCCAGATTGGTCTTGAATGTCTCCAGAGAAGGAGACTCCACAACCTCTCTGGGCAGCCTGTCCCAGGGCACTGTCACCCTCACAGTGAAAAAGTTTTGCTTTACATTCACATGGAACTTCCTATTTTGTGCTGTACCCAGCACAGGGTTGTGTTTGTGAGGTCAGATAAGGTGGATGGAGGTTGTTTTAGATGCAGAGGGTTCTCTCCTACTTTCTGGGATGTAGACAAATCTCTGCCAATTATTCTGCTGTTGTTTAATAACTAAGGAAAGAGTGGGTTTGCTTGTTGTCAGGAATATAAGACCTGCAACCCAGAGAGCTGCCCGGAAGTGCGCAGGAACACACCCTGGACCCCCTGGATGCCTGTCAATATCACCCAGAACGGTGCCCGCCAGGAGCAACGCTTCCGCTACACGTGCCGTGCTCAGCTGTCCGACCCCCACGAGCTGCAGTTTGGGAGGAAGAAAACCGAGAGTCGATTCTGCCCCAATGATGGCTCAGCAGTGTGTGATACTGACTGTACGTCTTTCCAGCTTTGGGGGACTATAGGAGAAGCCTAGCTTGCTTTGGTGGTGGAAGGGGGTTCCTCTCAGAACTGCAAGAACCTGATTTTGTCTGCCTGTGTCTTGATGTATATACGAGCAGTGTCACTGCAGAATGGCAGGGATGGAGGGGACCCTGTGGCTCACAGCTGTGAGCTCTGTGACTATGGCAGTGCAGAGTTTTGTTCTTGCTACTGCCAGGCTGCCCCAAAGAAAACAGACAAGAAATGAGGGTGTAGAGACAACCATTCTACAGGGCAGCCCTTATTTACTCTTCGTTCTTTCTGGAGATATCCTTGTGCATTGCCTCTGGGTTTATTCTCTTCACTACTGCTGTGATGCAAGGCCGTGCCCTTAGGGCACAAGCTTGACTGCCCAGAAAGGTCATTTATCAAGGTTATCAGACTCGTTTGTGTGTGTGTACAGATTTCATTTTGCCTCTAGCTTAGCTGTAACTCTGTGGAACAAGACTCTTGCTAAGGGCTTTCAACAGAAACCGTTCTGCAGGGCACATAAATCCTGGTTTTATTCATGAACTAAAGTCCTTTTTAAAAGCCCAACAACAGATTAATTAGTGATCATGTGGTGTTTTGTTTGTTTTCCTTGAAGCTCTTGTTGATGACCTCCTCAAGACTGGTAAGACCTCTGCACGGATTATCAATGGGGGCTGGTCCTTCTGGGGGGCCTGGTCTTCATGTTCCAGGGACTGTGAGTTGGGCTTTAGGATTAGGAAGAGAACATGCACAAACCCTGAACCCAAAAATGGTGGCTTGCCCTGCGTGGGGTCAGCGATGGAGTACCAAGACTGCAATCCTCATCCCTGCCCAGGTAACCATGATCATCTTCCTGCATGAAATTCAGAGATGTTCTTCCCCATCTCAATGCCAGAGCAACAAAAAAAAATTAAAATATCAGTATTTCCAAGCTGCTTTTTTCTTTCTTTTTTTTTTTTTTGTTGCTTTTTAATTTGGGGGATTTTTCCTTAACTTTTTAAAAAGTTATTATGATTACCCACATATGTGAACCTTAGTGCTATGACTTATGTTTTACTTAGGCTCAGAGGGCAACACAGCCACATCCTCTAGAGGAAACAGCATTGTGGCTTGTCTAGCAATATTTTGCTTCAAGAAGGTTTGATGCTCCGTCCAGTGGAGGGCATCACAGTGTATCTGCACCCTGATGAGGTGGCAGGCTTAATAAATATGGCATAATACTGTGTAGAGATGCTTGATGTGGCGGTTCTTCTTGTGAACACTTGTTTCTTCCCCCTCTCCTGCTTACGTATTGTTCTTGCGATGGGCATCTACTCTTGACATCAGTTACCATTTCCTGCACAGCCAGCAGGGAGTATTCTTGCCTGGTTTCCTGGTTTTCAAGTTTGTCCTCATGTTTATGTTGCACTCCTGGTCCAGAATAGTAATAATAGACAATTGACTACTGTATTCTCTCTCATATATGCTTCTCTTTGCTTTCTAATAACCATCTAAACAAAATTTAAGTGATCTTACTCAAATTACTTTGCCTCTTTGCAGTCCTAGCAATTATCTACCTCTGGCAATATAGTTTGTGGCCTACACTTGAAAGTTCTATATTATAATAGTGGTATTATGATTTTTAAATTCAATACAAAGATAAAATTCCAATGCAGAAATGATCAGAATATGCAGCAAGAGTGTAGCAGGAGTGCCAAATATTGCACTCTATGGCCTATAAAAGAAAATAACTCTAGCACTATAAAGGCAGCTATTAGTACTATTTTGGAAGCTCTCAGTGGCTTTTCACTAATGTATGTGCCCTTCTTCTGTGCTGTTTGCTCCCCTTGGACACTATGATGTTTTACAATCTGTTCTGAGTGCATGATTACTATTTCTCTGTGTCTCCCTCCTTCCCTGCCTCTCTCAATGTGTATACACAAATCCTGGGTTTATCTTGTACTAAGTCATCAGGTGGTTATCTTCTGAATTAATGGCATGTGGACCTGCACATCAGACAGCCTAGTAGCCTGACTGGGGGGGGGGGTTGAGAATCAGGGATCTTAAGTCCCTCACTAGTTTTAGTATTAACCTGTTATGGGGCTGTGCTCACATCATAGAAACATAGAACAGTTTGGGTTGGAAAAGACCTTTAGAGGTCATCTAGTTCGATCCCCCCCATGCAAAGAGCAGGGACAATAAGTAAATCCTCCAAGTTTCTGTTTCCTGAAGATTAGAACTAGAGGGCTAGAGCCATGTAAGATCCACTTAGAATGTACATCACTTTTTTTCCCAAGTTAATTGGCTGTTGCTGTAGGTGAAGCTTCAGGAGGTAATATAATACTAAAGATGCTGCTTTAGAAAAAGGTGTAAAATTAGAATAGGATAGAATAGAATAATAGAATATTTCAATGTCTACCCTTGAGAATAGTTTCTGTTTTGCCACTTGCTGATGCAGAGTGTTTATGTACAAACTTCATTCTGCATCTGCAGAGTGCAGCACATTTGTACCCTCTCGTGATATGAAGTTCTTGTTGTCAGGCCCAAATGTCCTGGGGTGCAATAAACTGCTAGCTAGTCTGGGCAGGGGGTAACTGGAAGGTGACACACTGGGGCTGTTGAGCTTTGTCAAGGTGAGAGGATTAACCAATGGCATCCACCTCTTTCTCCTTGCTTTTCAACGTCCTCCAGTGAAAGGCTCGTGGTCTTGCTGGACTCCTTGGTCTCACTGCTCAGCAACCTGTGGTGGAGGACACTACCAGCGCACGCGGACGTGCACCAATCCAGCTCCGTCCAGTGGAGAGGATATCTGCATTGGTCTGCACACTGAGGAGGCCCTCTGCAACACACACCCATGTGAAGGTAGCCAGTTCTTGTTCCTGCTCCTGCTGTTTTGGGTGGTGGTAGTATATCCACAAAATGTTTAAAAAAGAAATTGGAAACACCATCAGTCAGAAGCTTTTCTGTCCATTCAGTAAATGTCTGTTGAGCCAGGGAAAAATGGACACATCCCAACATTCAACTGCAATGCATCACCTCTCTCTACCTGCTCCCTAGCTCATGCAGGTGCCAGATGGGCAAAAATCTTGTTAACATCTGAGGTAACTGAAAAAGCAGGAGCCTGATTCTTCAGTGTGGAAGCCTACAAGACAAAAAGAGCCACGAAGCATCAGTCTGTACGGTTACAGAAGGGACAACCTTTTCTTATTTTTACACAGACAGGCAGAGGAGCATGTGCTACAACTCAATGGTTTTGAACTATTTGTGTATTTCTGGTCCAGTTCAGGCTGACTCCTGCCCTTAGGAACCTCAGCAAAGTTCTCTAACTGTTCTAACTTGTGCTGGCTGCTTGAGGTATCCCTGGGAGGCCACCTCAAAACTTGAAGAGCTCCTGGTAAAACATTGCTCCATGCAGCTTCTTGTATGTCTTTAACAGAGAGCTGATAGAGGAGCTTTCAAGACAACTCCATGCTGCACAGTGCTCCACCAAGGGGTGGGTCAGTTTATATTAAGACAACCCCAACCTGATGAGTAGGGTATGGTGCCTGCACTGTTTGTATTGAGCAATTGGAAAACACTGAAGGCCCATGGGTTACATGTGGGAAAGAGGCCCAGGCCAGGATCTAGACAACCTTCAGCATGTGAGAAGTTCTGGATTTACAAGGGATTGTTTTCCTTCTTGGTGACATTGTCTGTGTGCTTTCCCAATCTCGGACTTCAGGTGGCTGGTCAGAGTGGTCAGAGTGGAGCCTGTGTAATGAAGAGGGCATCCAGTACCGCAGCCGTTACTGCGAGGTACACAGCCCAGACTCCTCTCAGTGCGTTGGAAACAGCACGCAGTACCAAGATTGCCTGTATAATGAAATTCCTGGTATGTACTGTGTCATCCAGCAGGGAGAGGGTGGGCCAATTCAAGAGGGCAGCTCATGCCCAGATTGTCAATCTAGGCTGAGATTTTCTCTGCTGTAAATTGGATTTGGATGCTTCTAGAAAAGCAAGCAAGCAAACATGTTCTGAAGTCTCTTGTGGCAGGTACAGGGTAACTGGCATTCCTCTGAGTTAGCTGCCTCAGAGGAATGTCAGTTACCCTGTACCTGTTACCCTGTACCTATACTTTTACAGAAAAGTAAAACAGAGTTACCTAGATCTGTAATAAATAGTATTGCTTTCAACATGGTGTAGTTGATCTAAGGCTGTTATAAAAATGATCTCTTTTCTCAGTATTGATATGGGCAACAGAAGGTTCTTGAGTTCACATATCAAAAGAAGCATCCCAAAGAGTGAAGAAATAAGGAGAGGCAGATGGAGAAAATCGATGTGTGAAGTGAGGAGATTAATCAGAGGTCTAACAGAGTGACACTGTTGATGGTCAGATCGTCATCAACATCTTCTATTCTGTGTTTTGTGGAAATTGAATCTCTCAGACAAATATTTTATATAGCCCTAGACTTAATAACCCCTCTCTACTTGTTCTTTTCTGGATTACAGTGCCCTGACTAAAAATCTGAGTTCTCTAGACAACGGTACTCTTCTTTCTCACAGTTTTCTCAGCTATCTCCTTACTCCTAAACCATAGAAGTTAAGCAGTGATTGGGTAACAGTACTGGGATTGTCAGGACTTTGGAGAGGTTCTGTTGCATGTGTTTCACACTCAGAGCTTTTAATTTGATTTAGAGAGACTCTCAGTATGCTGTAGAACATGTGAGCAGCTTCTTGTGTCTGGAGCACAGGGCATTTAATTACTTAAAGAAGTAAAGTGATGGCAAAATGACAACTTTCTCCAATCTTCTTCTTTTTGTTTAGTGATCCTGCCAGCCTCCAGCATTGATGAGAGCACAAACTGTGGAGGTAGGGTACCACTAACTATATATCTTATTTTTATCTTACCCTGGCTTCTTTTCTCCCCGTGCAGTATCAACCAAACCATTAATCTGTACAGCTCATATCCCACTGATAGACTTAATTCCACTGGAGTCTTGCTGTCTGAGTGAGACTGGAGGAATGTATCGCGTGTCCATTTGTCAGGTCCAAGATTTTTATTTATTTCAGGGTTTGGGTTGGCCACTGAGGATCATTAATTACCTGGGAGCACATTGCGTGTCACTCTCTACCAAGAAGGTAAATGGTTCTGGAGAAAGGAAGGGATATTCCTCATTCCTCCAGCAGTTTGGAGGCAGGTGTTTTTAAGTAACACAAGGATTTCAGTGAGCAGGGCTTCTTAGACACATCCTTTGCTGGTATGAGATTAGAGTTTATACTTGTGCTCCAAGCACTTCCTTTCAGTCAAGTCCTCACCTCTCGCAGAAGTTGTGTCTCCTTTCTGCATGTAACTGGAAAGATCCAGTCATTAGTGTCACTTTCCCACTGCCCTAGGAGCCCCTATGACAAAAAATGCAGGCTGAAGAAAATGGCAGGTTCCTTTGACATTCTAAAATACTGGTTTCACGCTAATGACCATGTCAATCCCTGCTAGTGTCACATCCCTGCTTTCCTGAAATCTAGATGATCTGCAGGCTGCCAAAATCTCCTCTCCCTGTGGAGATCATGGCAAAAGAAGGCATGCCACCCGTGGCACGTAAACGCGGCCTCTCGGCTTGCGACTGTGGGACAATCAATGGAATTCAGATTTCACCACCTGCAATGCAGCAGTTGGCTTTCCGCATCACTCCTCCTCCCTCAGAGGGTGGAACGTGTCTACATTGGTTCCAGGACCCCTTGCTACGGCTTGTACTCGGCTGTTGCATGCTGTAACCACATTTCCCTCTTTTGCCACCACCATTGTATTTGCTGTTGCAAACTACATTTTACCATAGCTAATATTATTTATTACTTAGTGTTCTATGATATTTGGCAAAGAAGCCAATCAATAGAGATTCTGTTGATGCATCTCAGAAAATCTATATTTTCAAAGTGATGAACCAGAAAGCTTCCCCCCGGAGTCTCAGACTGCAAACAAAATAATTCAGTTTTTTCCCTAAGACGTGGCTAAAAGTCACCTGAAAAATCAGATGAGTTCTTTCCGAGGTGAGAGGGAAATGTAATAGCTTTCTGGGTTAGAAAGGATTTCCTACTGTAGGGAATTGGCAAATGTAGCAGTGAAATGAGACCTTCTCTGTGATACAAGCAAAGCAGGGCAGGAGGAGAGCGTGACAGGGTCGTGTGGTTTTACTGAGCACAGCTGCATATTCTGCGTCTTGGCCCTCATGAGTGACGTAAAGCACGCAGAGGTTTTTAGAGAGGAAATGTCTTTTGGGGAAAGTCTTGTAACATTTAGCAAGAAATTATCATCTTTCTGGTGTTTTTTTGGACCATCATCCAAAATACAATAGAAAGTGGTAATTCTTGCGATAGAATTTTATAGCGTGGTTTAAAAAATAAATGTAGCTCGTCAGTCTAATAAATTCTGTAAGTTCCTTTCTGTAATTATGATGGAAGTGCATTGCTTTGCTGTAGAACTCTATTGGTTTTATTCTTTTCAAACTCAGGAGGATATTTTTTAACTAAAGATTAGAGGAGAGCAGTAGACTAATGGGCAGAATTCTCTATTTGAAAAGCGTATCAGTTAAAATGTAAGATGGCACCAAAAAAAATGCAGACCGTGATCAGACTAAGAATGAAGCTCATTTAAAGCCACTCTCTGAGTAGTCCCTTCCATTTCTCTGCACACAGTCAAGTCAACACAGCAGTCTGTCCAAGTGAATTGTCTTTTTAAGTATTATAGAATTTTACCACTGCAGTCACCACCGAGCTGGTGTGACTGTCCCTTGGGACAGCTGCCCTGGAGGAAGCAGCTCCTCCAGGCACCATGGCCCCTGTTACTCCTCTTTGAAAGATGACAGAGCAAAGGCAGAGGAACAGCAGTAGCATTTTTCAGTCATCATCACTGGGTCTTTTTCTGTAGATTCCCCTCCGCCCCTCACATAGCAAAGGACAACAGGGTCATTAAGTTTTGCCACCCAAGGTTGCTTCTGGTTGCTTCATTAGCTTGGTGGAGTAAAGGTCACTACTGTTTGTTCTGTTGTCGGTGGAGATCGGTCGGTGGTTGGTTTTAGCATGGGGTTTGAGATGGTGAGGTGAGGGAGGAACGAGCAGTACTGTTTGGCTTTGTCTTCCCCCCACCAGTTGCAAGTTAGTGTGCGTGGGATGCACAACAGCAGCTCCTTCCAGAGGTCAGCACAGTGCCTTGAGGGTGCTGCTCAATCCCACGTGGAGAGATCTCTGTAGGAGGCTTTTATAGTCCAGGAGCTTTTGGGATTGAAGTGTTTGCACTGTAGTGGCATGCCAGAACCTGCCCATAACTGGCTTTCTATCTTCACAGTTTGCAGAGAAAGCAAACAAAGAAGAGTTTTTTTTAGGTAGTTCTTTCCCATGTTAGTGGAACCCCTGTTAGTGGTACAAATACACCTCAGAGACAGTGCAGATGTGGCCAAGGCAATGATACCCTGAGAATAAGCGAGAATACTGAGACACTTGGAATACACAGGGGAGGAATGTGCATCCCCCCTCACCCCACGCACAGTCCCATAGGCATTTTGGCAGCCCACAGAAAAGGCTTTCCCTTCCCTTCCTTCCCCTTCAGAGACACACTGAGCATTTTTATCCCCTTATTTCCATGACACGCACATGCTTTGGAATCCATTAATGTGCATTGTTTGTACGGCTCATTTCTTTAGCTGTCAGCTTAACATAATGTTTAGTTTCAATATCAATAGAGGGGAGAGAGGAGAGACAGGGAGGGAGCTTTGAGAAAACAATGCATGAACCTGTTAAACTGCACAAGGCAGAGCTGCAGTGGGAAGACCGATTTGCAGGGAGATTATGTCGGTTTATGTTAGAACGTAAGACTCTGGCTTCAACAGCTTATTAATGGTGATCCCAAGATGTCATAGCTCTGATTTGCACCTGTGGTCTTGTCGGGAGAGGCTGTTCTTTAAAATAGCATCTGTTGCCATTTCCCTTGCAGGTTTTAGTCTCATCCATCTGATTGCCACTGGAGTCTCCTGTTTCTTCGGCTCTAGTCTCTTAACGTTTGTGATTTACGTGTACTGCCAGCGCTGTCAGAGGCAGTCCCAGGAGTCAACTGTTATCCACCCAACCACTCCCAACCATCTCCATTACAAGGGCAACACGACCCCCAAGAACGAGAAGTACACCCCTATGGAGTTCAAGGTAGGGTACTTGATCAGAAATACCACAAACAGCTTGATACTACCTGAACAAATTCTGTATTTATGTCATGGTTGGAATTGCGAACGTTTGTGTTTCTGTGTCCAGATGTTGGCATTACATGTGGGGATGAGGGGACGTTTAGTCATACTGTCACAAAGGGGTTAAAAGTCCCATTACTGCAGTGGGATTTTGTTCTGTTTGACAGTTCTGGTGAATGCCAGTCTGGTGGGTACATACCAAGATTACCAAGATGCTCGGTCCATTCTGACTATTGTCCTCTAAGAAGTCAGTAACAGTTCAGGGCATTGTTAGTGCGTGGTAAGAGGAAACGGAGGGGAGGAAGAATAAAAATGGAAACTTCATTGGGCAAATAACTGGGGAAATGCGTATTGGTAGCATGAGATTGTGGAAATGCTTTGGGAACTGCCAAACTGGGGACAATGAGAAAGCTGAAATGGTTCTGCCCCCTCTATCAGTACTGAACAGAACTTAGCCCAGGCAGCCACTCAGAATTCAATGATAGCAGCAGAAGTGGTAGCTGAAGCTTTAGCAGATGGGTGTTGAAGTGGCATACTCTGATGGCATGTCTGCTGGCTAAAGAGACCACCACCCATTATCTGAGCAGATGGGATTGAGTGTTCAAGAGACAGTACGCCGAGACAGTAGCACATCATTGTGTTTGTCCAGGTGAAACACGGGATCAGAGAAATGAGCAGTGGGATGGGGGAAGGGGCTTTGTGTCACCATGGGAGGAATAGTCTGCCTAAGGTCACCTGAACAGTGTGCAGCATTGTTTGGAACATGAACACAAACCAGAAGGAAAGGCTGCAGCTGCTTGTTCCTTCGTAACGCTATGTGACGCTGACATTTAGATTGTCTGTTTCTGCTGATCTGGTCTGGCTTCTGACTGAGACCCAACAATAAGATCAATGGTGGGACCACTGCCATCACCTCAACTCCCTCAGTGTTGTGGACTGTTTCTTTGTAGGGATTTTATAATGCTGGGCAAAAGACAACTGATACATGGCCATAATTTGGAATGTGAATACACATCAGAACTAAGAGCTTGCATCAAATCATTTGAAAACAGTCAATGTCAGTTTGGTATTTTTAAGGAAAATAGTTTCAGCTGGGAAATAACAGACCCCTTTGGCAATAAGCATGTGCTGAATTCCTTGTGTTGGGCATCACAGCTCCTCAAAGGACCCCACTGCCTATAAATACATTTCCTAGCAGTATAAGGCTACAGTTGCATACAGTTTCATAAGGGTGAAGCATCACAATGCGAGTGAGCATGGATTTGTGGAAAGTAAATCATGTCAAGCAAATTGGATTCCTTTTCTAAATTAAATAAATATTGATCTAGATAGGAGGAAAGCAGCAGGCATATTGAGATTTTCAGAGGCTTTTAACAAAATTTCACAGGATGTATTATTCTACACACTCTGCATATATGGGTTAGGTAATAAATTATTAAGACAGGTAAAGAACTAGGACCTGAACCTGGAAGCTTCAAACGATGAGAGTAATCCTTCCAGTTATGTGAGTAGTTCTGTCAAAGTCAGTAGGAAGACCCAGGTGAGAAAAGCTAGCAGGAATGAAGAGATGAGCAGGAGTAACCCCTCATTGCTTACATGGCAAACAATGAAGAAAAGAGACAAATTTATTTTTGAGGACAAAAGCAGGTAGTTATAGGGTTGGCTTTACATTAGCAAATTCACAATTTATTCACAATTTATGTGGTGCTATCGTCTGTTATCATGTGATACTAAAATAGGCAGAATGGTTAATGTTTAGAAGAATGAAGTTGTTTGCAGAATGATCTTGATCAATTAGCTAAATGGACTACAAAATACAATATGTCTATGCCGAGAGGTGCAGTGGAGAAGAAGTAATAACAGAGCTACACAAAGTTTAAAATAGCCACAGATTAGTTAATGTGGTATCAGGGGGAAGTTGACCTCTTTGATACATCCAACTCTGAGTACATGATCTAGTGTGTAGTAACAGTGAGCAGCTGTTAGAGTCTTCTTTCGAGGGACATAAAGAGCCTAGGCATTAGATCAAATTTTGAAAAATCTAGTTTATTTAAAGGAAGGCATTAGCTAACTGGGACGGTGTATGTTAGGCTAGGGGGGAGAAGGGACTTGGACACAAGGAGAGATACACCAGATGGGGCTTATTTATAGAATGTTAGGAAGTGAAAGAGTTCAAGCACATAAATCTACAGTCATTTGACAGACCAAAACTAAATGTTTAGGAGCAAGGGCTACTTGCAAAGAACTCTAAGTCATACTCTTTCAGTGTGGTGAATGAGGCAAAGAGATATACAGAAAGGGTAACTCTGTTTATCAAGTGAAGCCCCTTTTCTCTATTCCTCTTAAATATTTCCTTATGTTCATCTTCTCTATTGTCCTTCCTCTCTAAATTCTTGCCTGAAAATGTCTCATTTCATACTACAAATTTGCCACTCCTCAGTGTTCACTTGAAGAATATAGAGTTAGTGCAGTAAGAGGAAGGCTCTCTGTGCTCTGTGCTGTGTAATTACTTACAGAACTTGTTATTAGCCAGCTTTATATTTAGGAATAACTGGCAGATTTTTCTAAGGGTCAGGAGGGAGTTTTTCATGCCTTCAAGGAGCATGTGTGGTTTTATTGTGATGCTGCACAATTAACATTCAAATGATGGAGGAGCTAAAATTCACCTTCTGGAAAATGGGGGTTGGACCGAGCTTGGATTTGGGCCCATCTGAATTTAAAATATATATGTATGAAAGAAAATGAAACCACCTGAAATTCCAGATTTTAAAGCCAAGTAAGTTTCTATTCAGCAGATACCAAGAAAACTGCCCCAAATGTTTTATAGGTAATGAAAGCAAAAGAATCGCTGTAGGTTTGTGTGTGTGTGAAAGAGTTAATAAATCCATCATTAAGGAAATACATGGTGTATAGACTACTTTTCAATAACACAAAATGATAATACACAGTGACTTGATGATAGCAGAAGGCTGAGCATATGCACAAGTCTATTATTTTCCACTCTTTGATAATAACAATCCTCCTGCAACCATCTTTAGTTTGTTTTCTTCTTGAAATATTTGTGCTCTCCAACCAGCAGGTGGACGCAGTAGAAGGTTTGGCAGTGTTACATTTAAATGTAGAGCAATGAATGCAAACCCATAAATCAAGGTGAATTTTATATGAAGGCAGAATTTAATGAAGGAAGTGCTAGCTGATGCAAGCCTTGTTGGACATTTCAGCACAGCAATGCAGTAATGCAGATCAGATGTAAATATCATACACAACGGTGACCTATTGGTCATGTAGCTGATGTTAACTTGCCTAGGCAGTGATTTGCTGAAGAGCATTTTATTTTTGCTGGCTTCTTTTCCCTTCCTGTTTTGTGCTCTCAAGAATGCTGTGAGGTTTATTATTAGCTATTTTAGCCATGATGTCTTAAAAGATTTCATGCATATGCATCTACCAGCAGCACGTTGGTTTTGATTTGTTATTCATAGATCGTAGGGGAGAGACCTTTTGGGTCACCTAATAAGCAGTTCATGTTTCATTAATTGGTTAAAGTTCATACAGCACTCTGACAATATTGAGGACTGTGCAGAACAAGAGCATAATGAAATAAAAATTATCTGCTTTTCATATTTTGGCATGATGGGTTACAGAACCACCTACAACCTTCCCAGTAACTGCCACGCCAATTAGTTAATAACTGGCTATCAAAGCAAAGAAGAAATCCTCTTTTTTAACATCTTGCTTCAGCTGCTCACTGACTTACTCATATAAGTTGCTTATTACCATCATGATGATGGGAAGCCAGATGATGCAGCAGTAGAAGCGGGAGGATGTAAGGTCAAGGTTGAGCCCTTGTGAATTAGGAGCTCTTGGAACAGCCACACATGGAGAAAGGGTTTGGACTGAACTTCTTCCTATTGCTAAACTCTCTGCCAGTAAAGAGAGCCAACTTTTTATTCTACATGGGACTTGGACAGGCAAAGGCATCTGCAGATTGGTCCGAATCCAAAATCCGATGGCCTTTGAATCAGGCCAGATGGGATTAGTGAGAAATGTAAGTTCGCAGGATGGTTATGATGATGATTCTGCAGATTTTCTTCTTGATTGTGCTGGACAGACCTCCCTCTGTCCTTCCTTCCTTCCTTCAAGGCAGTTTCAGCCATGAGTCAAGCAGAAAAACTCTTTCTGTACCGATGCCTTAAATATGCTAAGGACATATTTGAGCATTACATCTGCTCTGAGCTACACTCGCCTCTGCTCTTGCAGGAGCTAAGGGCCGAACACTGAAGTTGTGCTCAAACAAAACAGTCATTTGTGCCAGTGAGCAAATGTAATGGGGGTGGGAAGATAAGCTTAGAACTGTATGAGATTGAAGGATATGACAATGAAAGAAGGAAACTAAATGTTTGATACATCACCTGATAGCTGAAGTTTCTAGGAGGAAACCAGAGTAGGACCTAGAGTCCTGCACTTCCCAAAAATGTAGAGCAAATATAAATCCAGCTAACAGAAAATGGAGGGATTATTCAGTAAGTCATTGGTCACTCTGTATAAATTGGAAGCTACAATGAATATTATTGTCAATCAAGTAACAGTTTGGAGCAGACACTCCTTGCAAAGGACTCTGGGCACTATGATCCACATTCCATTACTAATCCCAAACAATTAATGACAATAAATACTAAGGAGGATGTGGAATATATACATATAATGACAATAAATGACATGACAATAAATACGTGGAGGATGATGAAACAGAAACCAATTCTGTCTTTGGAAGAAGCATCTTTCTGAATAAAAAACCAGGCTGGGTGTTTGGTGTGGCTTTCTGCAATGCAAAAAGAAATAAGGCTCTGGGTATAGGAAACTGGATCCCATATGGATTTCAGATGTCTCTTTTGGTGATGGTCATTTCCACTGCTGCTGAAAATGACACCTTTTTATATAGTGGGGACAGAGACAGTGATTTGAGTTTAAATGAGCTTTAACTACCGTCAAGTCTCCTAGAGGGACATTTGTCTAAGTCAGCCTTGGTCTCTGATGATGTTTGTTTCTCTCTGCCATGGAAAAGTTAGGGCTTCGGTGTCCTATTGCTTAATTTCATATGTTGCTGCTTCAACTAAAATTGACTAATGCATTTATTTGCAGTGATCAGAGCACACACACTGATAGCACAGTAACACAAACTTTTTTCTTTTCCCAGTGACCCTTTCACTGTGGATCATTCAAACCCCAGGAAGTAGTTGTAAAGTTCAGACAGAAGTCAGCAGTTGATGATACCCAACACCATCAATAAGATATCAACAGCCTCCCTTAAGTATTTGCCTTAGCTGCATGGCATTTTAGTGAGAGATTTAGCTGATGTATTCAGCTGGAAAAAAAATTAAGTACATATATACATACATACATATATATATATATACAGTAAATCAGATTGAAACATAAATTTTGTTCCTGGTGAATTTCATGTTTAACAAAGACTATTTCCTCTGAACAAAGTGGCATTTAAGAACATTAAGTGCTTGAATGGTAGACTACATATTTTTAGTACTTACCATCTGTATAGTATTATTTGAAAAAGAATAGTAGGGGCAGGGGGTTGTATTGGCAAAGAAGCATTGTGCCCTTTCTTGTATGTTCCTGCAGTTGCAAATATCACTTCAGGGGACTCTTGATTTACATAATGCCTGCTAGGAAGGGAAAGCAAGAGAGCTTACTGATGGGGAAAAAAGGATTAAGTGATGTGTCTCAGTCAAATTCTATTAGTGTCTTTTCGCCCCTTTATATCATTGGGTTCGGTCAAATGGAGCAGTCAAGCATGCCTGGAGGTGTGGCTGTCCTGAGATGATCGTGCCTGTAGAACAAGCGATGCGCGTCTCTTGGAGGTGTCCTCACCCCATGGCACCATTGGCTCAGTGGGTTGCTCTGTGCAAGTCACAGATATCTCCCTCTCATAGATACATTATTGAAGAATAGTATTGAAGCTGCCAATTCAGATCTGAATGTTTCCTTGTTCCTGCTCCCTCTGGGATGCTAAGGAGCTGCTCACCACGGTCCCCCAGTGGAAATTGGTCCCCACTGCACCTGCTTCTCATGCAAACCCTTCATTACTTTGCAGGTCTGTCGCTGCTCACTGTGGGGTGGGGATCCACGTTGTTTCTCTTCCCCCACCGTTTTGAGAGAGTCCAGCTCTTGGGATGACTTTTTGTATCCCTCTTTAAGGCATCTTGAGAAGTTTTAAGTCACATTGGGGTTCATCCTGTCAAGTATTTCTCTGTTGACTCAGCCTTAGCTTCTCCTCCTTGTGTGGCCTGGCATCACCCAGGTCCATGCTCTGTCTTCTTACAGGCTAGGCTAGTCATCGTGGATGCTGACACGATCCTTTCTTTGGGGTTGTCTTACTGCAGCTGTGATTATCTGTGGATGCAATCAAGACAGCTTTGTAGCCAGACAAGTTTTGTTTTGATTTGGTTTTAATTAGATCAATGAGTATAGCAGGAAAAAGCTGGTACATGTGAGCAGCTGTTTCAGACCTGATGCGTTCAAAAGTTTATATGATGTTTTACAGCCACACTAATTGATCTAATAATTAATATCACCTTTTCCTTGCAAATTTTGCCTTTCCTAATTTTTTTTGGAGTTCACATGTACCTGCTCCCACCCACCCACCTGTGCTGCAAGAAGGAGAATTAATTGAAGAAGAACTTCAGGAATGGGAGTAAAATCGCACTGGACTGACTGCTGTGTATTTACATGACTTCCCTCTACTGGTCAGTAGAGGGATATTTCAATATACCGGAGACGCCTTTGCTAGAAGTTCATGGTTCTCCCTTGGTCCAGGTGCTCGAAGTGGTTCTTCACTCCTTGTCTCCAGTGCACATAGCAGTGCTATGTGCATTAGCTGAATAGGGGGATCCTCAGAGCCTCCCAGATATGCAGGAGGAATTAATGATGTGTTTGCAGAGGAGTTTAAAGGGAGCCATGAAAGAGGCAAGGAGCTAAAAGTAAAAGGAGAGGATATCAGACAGTAAATACCAGAAAACATAACCGTTGAGGTACACTTGGAGGGGAGCTAGCTCACTGTTCATCTGGAATAGCTCCACTGGCAAATAATGGATTTGTAAGTCAAATTATGAAGAAATCTCATTGCATGCATGCAAAATAAAGATAGCTGCACCAGTATTCGGAACTCAATGGCCAGAATGTGTTTGGCAGCTCAGAGAGAGGATGACTGAAATACCTGAGCTGCCTGCCCTGATCCACTACTGGCCTGTCCTAAAGAGGAACTGCAAAGTCAGGGCTGCTCAGGGTGTGCTGTCTGCCTGATAAGACACAGGCTGCAGCAACCGCTACATCCGTTGCCACCTTTCCCTGGTGCTTTGCTTATATATGCACCATAGGTTTGGGCCACGGTGAGCAGGAGTAGTTCTGCATTTCCCTATCACTGGAGGAATCCTCATTAATTCAATTCTAATATTGTCCTGAGATTTGGCACTAAGCATGTGAATCAAGGAAAGAACTGAAGATCTGCAGATGAAGGAATCTAGATGGAACATATCCCAGAGTCTGTGAGAACCAGCTGATGAACAGCTCCAATTACCTTTTTAAATATCATGGATCTTGGGCAAACCCCCAGTGTCATGAAATGCAAAGGTAATACAAAAGCGTTTGAAGAAAGCAGGCCAAATTCCTCCCAGCTAATTGAGTCACTGTTAAGCGACCAAAGTCCAATGCACTAAAGTCACACAAGTAACTCCAGTAAGTCTGTGGGAGAAACGCCAGTTGGATTTGGGGATAAGGGAGGTGATCGGCAATCACACAGGCCCACAATTGGTAGAGTGTGCCTGGACCTTCCCCATTCAGTGAAGGGTATCAGTGGGGTGTTAAATCCTGCTTGGTCTTTAAAATTTTGCAGAGTTGGGGCTACACTCCAGAGTGAAACCAGGAGAAACAAATGGGATTGACTTGACTGTGCTTTTGCTCACAGCAATGGAAGCTCACTGAAGCAAATCCGTGGCAGTGTTAATATGCAGGCAAATCTGAATTAATATTTGGGAGGCAACATGTCACATACCATGATGAAATGAAAGGTGGTTGGGCTGAACTGACAACTGAGACGGGACCTAATGCTGAGCAGGAAGAAATAAACACAGTCCCTTTTTGCGCAGGGTGTCAGCACTGCAGGGTGAAGGAAAAGCATGAGACTGAGCTGCATGAGGGCAGATTCTCAGCTGGTTAAAAATGTAGCTTCACTGGTCCATACACCTAAAGAAAAGAGGATGGTATTGGTATCTTAAATAATCTTATGACATGTAAGTAGAAATTGGCTTGGATGGGACTGCTGCTGCAGAGATTGAAACTTGGCTAATGGACTGTGAACATCAGGCAATCGTTAATGGGAACATACGGGGCTATGGGGAGGAGTTTTGTGGGGCTCTGCAAGCAGTAATGCAAGGTTTGGCTTTATTTAATACTTCATTAATGAGCTTGGAGAGGGTGCAGTCAGTGTGTGTTAATTAAAGTAGCAGAAGATATTAAATTGGGAGGTGTGTCAAAAAAACAGCCATTGCTATAGAAATAATGGAAAATGACCTGGGGAGATTATAAATGTAGAGAGGAAATAACAAGGTGAGATGCAGCATGGGGAGAAAACAAAGCAATCTTGAGAAAAATAATCAAAAGGCAGCTATTTAGAGGGTGGGAGATACTTGGAAAGCAATAACACCGTAAGAGACTGAACAGAGTTAGCAGATGGCAAATTAGGCCAGTTTTTATTTTTATTTCTCTTTTTACTACTTTTTTTTTTTTTCTTCCACCACTGCAGTTACACCTTTGCAATTCTCAGTCTAAATGTAGTGCCGTGGGCTGGCACCAGGCTGCACATCTTGTGCTGGTAATTCACCAGCGTAAGCAGCTCTGAGGCCATCAGAGGACTCAGGGCTGCTTGCTGCGGTGTAACTGCACTGAGGCAATGAGATCTGCTTCCATGGGACAGACCTACAGCCGGTACTGTGGCCTTACTGGTTAGCATCTAGTAAGCCCAGTCTAGCCCAGTTGCTGTAGATGATCACCTGCACCCAACGCAGATTACTAAACGTCATTTTAGAAGGCAGTGTTTATATCTCCGGTGAGTTAGTCTGAGTACTAGAGCATACCTGAGGGCAGGTGCTGTAACTCAACTCACGAGCCCCTGTAGTAACACTGTAGTAGACGTGAGGGACACAGGAAGGGCATACACTGAAGCATAGTAGTGCAGTAAGGAGACAGTTTACACCTTCCCACACAGCTGAGATCATGTCTGCTATGTGTCTTGTGCACCAGCTATAATGGGAAGCAGCTTGGGGCAGCCCTGAATTCCTCTTTTGTGTCTGGACTCCACATCATGAGTGTTGCCACCACCAAATGACTGGCAAAGCAGGGATAAATAGCAAGCTTTAGGCTAGACACCTGCACTTGCCAATGGGAAGATTTCCATCAACTCCCTGGACTTCAGTTTCCAGTTCAGAGACATGCTTAAACCTGGATTTAGCTCTAAGCAGGGACTCACCTCAGTTAGCCTTACTATTACATACAGCTTGTTCTGTCATCTTACTCATGTGCTTAAAGTCAGAGATGTGCCAAAGCATCTTTCTGACAATGGCCCTTTATGCTGCCAACTCTGAAGGTTTTTGTAAGCTTAAAGCGGCAGTAATATAACCTCTCTCCCTCCCAAGTATAAGGATAAAATAGCTATTTTCAAACAGCTATAGAAAACTGTAGCTATTCATTTTCTTATAACTGAATGTGAGTTCCATTGTCAACCTGAGCACATCTACAGATGCTGCTGTCATTTGGGGGTTGTTTAATTTATTTACCAATAACAATGAACAAAGAATTTCCCCTCTAAAAATATGGTAAGCTTCCATCCTAAAAGAACATGCAATCATAAGTTTAGTGCCCCAGTGGGCTTTTTTTTTTTTTAATCTTTTTGAGAGAAAAAACTTTCTTATATAGATAACAGGTTCTTCATCTGTACGTCTGCACTTCACGGTAAATCCTGCAAGCACCCTTATTGAATTCATCAGAAACAACTCAACACATAAACCCTGGCCACTGCTACCTTTGACTTCAGCATAGACAGAGCTCAAGAGATTTTCTAAAGGCATGGGGTGAGATGGTTTGTTTAGTATAAGACACTAAGCAGATTTTTACGAAAGATCGGAAAGAAGAATCCATCACGTCTTAAAAATCACTCTTAGCTTGCAGTAAATACATGGGGATTATAAGGTTTTTCTGGCAACTCTCTGTCTTTCCAGGGTCATTTATGCTGTGTAGCTCAAGAGGCACAGCAGTGTGGTGGCATCCAGTGGATCAGAAGAAAGGGAGTGTGTGGGTGGGCCAGACGTCATTTATTTTCCCGGTGTCAATTATTGCCAGAAGAGGTTATTTTAGTTGTATGGTTTATTCTGCTGATATGTAATCATTACCCTGATGATTTCCAAATTTACTGGTTAATTATGAGATATCTGCCTTGCTACTTCCAGAGATGTACAAGCTATGGGAAATGTTTCATTATATGAATATATTTCCACAACAACCTAAGTCATTTGGCTAATGTTGCTTGAACACAAAAAGTACCTTCCTGTGACAAGAAGGCATGGCTAGCTCCATAAAAACTGGTGTGCATTGAAAAAACATTTCATTCAATCAGATTTCACTGCAAGAAACAGCTTAAATTGAGCACAAGAGAATCTAAGTGTTAGATCGTGGCTTCCTTACACCATTGCACAATTCTCTTAACCCTCCATTTCTCTGGAGGACTGGGGAGAGTAATGGCTATCCCACTGTTGCTCCAGGAAGTGTGTTGGAGGCTGTTCCAAGGAAAATGAGAAATGCTACATTAATTCTTTTTGGGGCTAATCAAGAGTTCAGTGGGAATTCCATCCCGATTTCTGCAGAGGCAGGATGCAGGATTTTTTAGACTCAGACTTTTTAGAGTGTCAGGCACATAGGCTTGACTTAGTGCTGAGAAAAATGGTTTGACTACAAAGTTGCCAACTGCTACCGAGACCCTAAGTTTAGACCTTTGTCTGTGTCTGCAGTGGATGACCAGGGTTAGCTGTGACTGGAGTTGTCACCCGTGGTTCCTTAGCACCTGCAGCCAATCTGTGATGAGGAAAGGGGAAGGTTTTCTTTGTAGTACACTGGGATGTGCAGAATTACAAACTTGCAAGGTGGAAATGTCCAACTAGTCAGTCAGTCTTGGCACAGGCATTGCCTCTTCCTTATTTTTACATTTTAAAAGAGGAAAGTGTCATGGGTGGAAGGGGGAGGAATTGAAACTACACCTGATGAAAGAGAAATGGTGGAGAAACTGTGAGGTTGGGTCAAGTTGTGTTTGCTCGATGACTTTTTGGGGACTGTAGTGCTGCGTGGCTGGTGAAGATTAACCTACAAAACTCTTGAGAAACTTGCTGACTCTTCCCCCACACCACCTCCAGTATAGAAAAGAAGACCTGGAGCTCAAAGAGACTGCTGAGCTCCAGAAAGCCGAGTGCTTTCTGCGTGAGAAGATTAAGGATATCTTGCCATTGCATGTCAGCCCGAGGGAACTGCTTTATGCCCCTTATTGTGGTATTTTGTATCTGTATCAGATGCTTTTTAGAAACATCTTTTTATAGTCTCAAAAACTACATGGGATTCTTTTTAGTTGGGGGTAGGGATATGTTCATCCCATTTTCAAATCAAGTTTTGAAATTTTCACGATTGTTTATTGAAAGTGGAAACATTAGATCTGTTTATGTGAATGAGAAATGTTTATACAGCTTGAACATGCAGCTGTACGATGGGAGTCGGGCTGAAAGTCCCATACTGTTACGTATGAAGATGTTTTGGTACATCTGGGAGAATGTAAGCAAGTAGGTCAGTGGATTATGACTTAATGGTTTGGAGCAGAGGCAAAGTTTGGGGGAGTAGTGGCAGAGCATTGCTGGAGAAAAAGTAACAAATGGAAAATCTGACTGATGACTCAGGCTAAGAATATCAATGGAGAAAACTGAACAAAATTAAATGTATGCATACAGCACAGTGCAGTCGTGTTTAACACATCCGACTCTTGGCTCTACCTTGGGATAAACAGCCTGTGAGTGTATGTCAGCACAGCACACAAGGGGAGTTATCTGTAAACTTCCCCCCCACAGGCTCTTCCAGTTCTAACTAACCACTAATACAATAGCAATAGGATAGCAAATTGTTTATACTTTTCTGTAAATATTGAAATACGCAGGATTCTGTTGTACTTGGCAGAGATGCAATTCACTGGCAACAACGCGGGACCTTTGATTAGTCGACAGATCACATATCATGGAGAAAGCTGCTGCTGTTTTACATTCTCCTAAAGCCATACCCCTCTTAGTCCATCTGGAAACATCCCTGCTGGACAAAGCAGAGATCTCAGGTCAGAGGACTGTTAGTGTATATTAGTCATATGCCAACACAATGTAATAAAGGGTCCTTTAAAGAAAGCAGTTGAGGTTGTGTCCGCTTTTGAGTGATCCACTTGGTTGGGTTAGTGCATGCTGGTGGCTTACCTTTTGCTAACAGGCTCTTCAAATGAGGTTAGTGGTGAACAGACCAGAAGAGATAAATGATATAAAATATGCCAGGATGGCGTGGCTTGTACTGGAAAGGAGGAAGCAGATAAAAGTATTTCATTGATGCATGCTGAGTTTCTACTTATTAGTTGAATGGAGCACTTTTTCTAAGCACATCCCACAGGTTTTCATATGAGCCTCAGGGTCTGGCCTCACTTTTTATGGGTAATGTTATGGCTAAACAAGTACTAGAAGCTTCTTTCTTCTCAGGGCAGGATAGAACCAAAATACGGGCCTGAAATATGTTTGGTGTTTGAAATACATTGTGTGTATGGCACAGATTTTCCATCAAGTGGTATTTCAGCAGTAAACATTGATCAGGCTTTTGGTCTTTTCTGATCCAGTCTTAAGAGGTTCTAGTTGCATTCAGAGGGAGGCATTAGCGTTTGATATGGGAGGAAGCAGATAACAAGACAGGGAAAGTACAGGTTGAGTATCAGGAAAATTATCATCAGTAAGGTCTGGTGACTGCTCAGGTGACTTGCACGTCTTCGTGAGGGTGCAGGACGATACTGCAGAAAAAGACAAGTCTTTCTTCCTTCTCTGAATCCTCTACTGAGGGCAGCCTGAGCTCTAGTGCTCACCACACTGCTTTGATCAGCTTCATACTGCACCCACAGGGTCCCTGCAAAAGCAGCGAAGGATTGTGCCTTCTAAGAGAACTTACTGAGCGTTCTGTTCAGCATCTGCTTCTCGGCCACTGTGATACTGGGGACTTGCCTCAGAGGTAACCAGAGAAGAGACACGTGTAGGACTTGGGCTGTGAGTGAGGGCCTGGCCTGTGGTAGCTTTTGTGATCAACTGGGGTTGTGTAGTGGTGACAATTCAGCCTTTCCCATTGGGACAGATGAATATAACTGCTATGGGCACAGGGGGCTGTTTTCATCCCCACAATAACTCTAGTGAGTTCAAGTTGTCAGGAGGCTCTGACCTTGATGGCATAACCCATATAGCATTAGGGGAATGTCTTCCAAAGAGAAAGTCATTGGCCACCTCTGTACTGTCGCATTGAAGGACAAGAGCGGGGTTACAAGAGCAGGGGTTACAACTCTGAGTAAAGCAAACTAAAAAAGGGTTACAGCTCTAAGTAAAACAGCACCAAAGCCCACCCAGAGGCATGTAACTGCACACCTCTTCTGCAGTGTATGTGTGTATGTATGTGTGCATCTCTAAAATTCACTGCTGCCTAATTTCCCTTCTTCAAAATATCACCCAATTTCTAGTGGCAAGGATCCTAATAATCTATTTATTAAAATGAGACAGACAATAAGTTTGTGTGGGGAAATGTTAAGGCAGTGAACATTGATCATGCTGATTTAGAACTGTACTGCCATCGCAGCGTTTCCAGAGAAATATTCTTTGCAGCTAATTGCATTATAAATTCTGCTAAACCATTTTCATAAGGTATTTCCCTAACTTATAAGCCCTTCATCAAAAATAAAACAAAAAAGAGCAAAGGAGCAGTTGTGGGGTTTTTTTTCCCTAATTAAATGTTATATGAAAGTGAGAAGAGAGAGGGGGGAAAAAATGCAAATCATGTTAATTAAACGCTAAGTCTGCTGTAAGGGGCTAGTTTAAAACACTGTGGGACATGTGGAAACTCATAGATTTTCCAGCTGAAATCCAAAGAAGCAGAGTCCTGTGGTACTTGTCCTCACCCATGGTCCCGAGCCTTCCCAAGTCAGGATTCTGATGTCACCAAATTTCACATGTGGTAATCTGACTTGTTGTGAATCTCAACTTACCCAGAAGTGAAGGGTCTAGAGCACAAGTCTTATGAGGAGCAGCTGAGGGAGCAGGTTGTTTATCCCGGGGAAAAGGAGCTGAGGGTAGACCCTATCACTCTCTACAACTGCCTGAAAGAAGGGTGTAGCCAGGTGGGGGTCAGATTCTTCTCTCAAGTAAGAAGTGATAGGACAAGAGGAAATGGCCTCAACTTACAGCAGTCATCGTGCACAGCTGGTAGGAACACCCATGTTGTTCAACTCTCCCAAACACTCGATGGCAGTACTCAGAAAAATGCATTTTTACAGGGGATCTCAATTGTTTTTATTGAGCTGGGTCAGAAGACACTGAACCAGAGAGCAGTTAATTGGATTTCCCAAGGAAGCATAGCAAGCGGCGCAGGACTGAGCCTGGCTTCCTCCTTTCCCAGGCTCCGGCACAGAGAGCAGTCAGTCTGTCGCCCACAATATTTTCAGATTTCTTTGGGTGACTGGGAGCAAAGCATGACATTTCTTTTCTTCCTTCCATATCAAAGGGCACAAATTCTCATTCCTTGGAAATATTTGTTACTTTCAGTGTGCCTATACAAATTCTCTCCTTGGTTCCTCAAGTGACGTGCTGTGAGCTTGTTTTAGAGAGTCCAGGCAGAGAGAGATCACAGTCAGACTGGGAGGAGGATGGATCTCCTCTGGTGTTCACATATGAGATGGCTCAGGTAGTGCTCATTTAAAAAAAAAAAAAAAAAAAGTTATTTGGTAGCTTAGCAATTGGGAAATATCTCTGCCAGGGTACTTTTGCCACAGGAAAGCTTTTCCTTCTAACACCTTGTATGAAATTGGGAGCTGCAGCTCCCAGGGTAGCTGTAGCTGTCAGTCCGCTAAGAAAGCATTTTCTTTTCTTCCTCCTCCTCTCCCGCTCCCCATGCAGTAAATTTACTCAATTGCAAAGAAATTGGGAGGCAAATACTGCCTGTGTGGTTGTCTTGGAGCTTAGATCAATGCAGTGGTCATAGTTGGGAAGTGGCCAAGCCTTGACTGTGCCACAGGCACTTGTACAAGGCAAGACACCGCTCACCTAACTGTAGCCTCCTCAAAATTGGGCACCCACTGTCAGCAGGCTGCCCCACTGCTGCTGGGGCCTGGGGGGACAGGGGCTCCCCCAGAAGGCAATTTTCACCTGCAACTGCCTTCATGCAGGAAGGAAACTTCTCCTCACCTTGCCAATGGAGCCCCAATACTCGAAGCTAGGTGGCTGACATTGGATAGGTGGAGTGGAGCTAGTGGAGCTGGGTATTTCATGAGCTTCAGCACTGGACAATTAATGTTCATGTGGCCCTGAGCTGGGTCAGATATGATCTGTTTGTCTGAAGGGGGCACTGAGGTGAAGTGGTTCCCCAGGAGCATTGGCTTGTGGCAGAACAACCTTCATGTCCCAGGATTAGTCACCTGATTAGACCTCTCCATCTCTCTGCTCCAGACAGGAGAGCTGCTCATACCCTATTTAAAGGTGCTGTGCCCTCATCATGAGGATGCTGCAGCAAACACGCCTAGTGCTGACTCCCACATCAAAGGTGTGAGTTCCCTGTGGGACAACCAGGAAAGGTGCAAGTAGGAGCAACATCAGCCAGAGCTATGTATAAGAAATTTAAACCAGGGGTTAGTTGGAAAAACTGTCATAAGTGTTCCTCAGCCAAATTCACGGAAATGAGATGACTATAAAGATAAAGGAGAAAGCTTCATAAAATTATTGCATCTCCCCAGGATGGGATTTCATCCTGTGCCTAGGTAATGGCAGGTGTAGCAGTGGGCTGTCATCTGCGGGGAGGGGGACATCTGCTTGCTGGTGGGAAGAGTAATAGCAATTCTCACAAAAAGCAAAGAAGGGGGGTT
>VXBZ01004964.1:3449814-3515763 GCA_013399135.1 Heliornis fulica | reverse complement strand
GGCAGGGTGGGGGGGGGCTGGGGCTGGGGGATTGGTGCTGTTAGAGCAGCTTTTGTCGTTGAGCAAATCCCAGCAGCGCTTTGGTTTGTACACAGAGCTGCTGGGGGGACGCCCGCACACCGCACCCTGCGTGAGCGGCGCTCCTGCCCGTGCCATGGAGCCGAGCACTGATTGGCACCGATGGGGCATTGCTGACTGAAGTGAAAATGGGTTTAGTACCAAACCAGCACCCAAACGTAAAAGCCAGCCAGCTGCATGACAGGGTGGTTTCCATCCACCCACCCCACCCTTAGGTCCCACCCAAACCTGCACATACTGCGGAGTGATGCGGCTCATTAGCTGCATCCCACTGAGGAAGGTTCAGGGAGGATGGACGGTGTGCGAGAGGGAATTGGTGGGGTTTAGCTTGCCATTGTGTTGGGAGAGGGACAGGTGCAGTGCTGGATCTCGGGTACATGGGAAATGGTTAAGTGACCACAGAATGCTTTCCCCAAAACAGCAAAGCCTGGAGAGTGTTGTTGGACTCTGTTGTGAAGGCACATCACCCTTCCTATGCAATTGAACTTGATGGTACTTTAGTATAAAGGTGACCTAGACTGTAATCACTGCCTTTAGACACTGTGAATTTTTTTTGGGTACTCTGTATTTTTATATATTGTACAATGTAAAGAATAATTCAGAAATAAAACAGACCAACCTGGCATGCTGGTGATTCGTTTTTTCCCCTCCCGTGGCTGATGCACAGTGGTGCTGGGCTGGTGCTGGCAGGAAACATCAGAGGGAACACAGGCCAAGGGCAATGCAAAGTCAGGGCATTGCAGCAGATGGCCTCCTTCCCTGCCTGTCCTTCCTTCCTCCCTGCCTGCCCTACAGCTGTGTCCTGAGGCCCAGGTGTGGATTATATCTGCCACGAGTTGCAAAGGCCTACAGGACTAACTCACAGTCTGTCACTGCAGCCCCCAGAACGCTGTTGTACAGCCACACAGCGACCTTTGGGTGCTTTTGAAACCCCGTATTTCCGCGTGAGGTGCCCAAGCTCAAACCCATGCGAGATTCAGAGTGCCGATTCAGGCACAGGCCTGCAGTACACGTCTCTGCTCCCCCGTTCCCCACCATGACACCACATCTCCAAGGACACAGCCGCTCCCCGCGCGAGGCGATGGGCTGGCTGCAGAGCGCAGGCACGCGCGGGGTCTGCAGAGCCCTGCGGGGACGTGCCTGGGCGCCGTGAAACCCTGCGCGGCTCCTGCTCGAGCCCCGTATACTGATAGGCAAAGTTGTAAAGAGCCGAGGGACACGTTTTGATTGAAGGATGATTGTAGCCTCGTAGTGAAGAACGTTATAGCTCAAGTTGCATTTATTAATCAAAGTAAAGACCATGAAAAGTGACAGAGTCAGGAACATTTTAGTTTATGTTCCGATACAGCTCAAGACTTATATTGAAGTTTCATACAGAAAATTACACCATAATGTCGTAAAAAATAGATTGGATTACTAATAACCTGAAACGTGCTACACCTGCATACATAATACTTTAATCCCACTAAATCATAAGCTATCATTTGGGTGTTTTCATATTCTCAAGTGTGCACACAGGAATTTCTTTTCAATGCAGACCATTAAAAAGTAATTGAGAGGCACAAGCTCAGTAAAAACAAACTCCTTGTAATAAGATGGATTTTTTTCCCCCAGTTAGTTTGCATGGTAACATGGGGAGGCCATTTCTGGATGGTTTTGTTTTGCATCAAGACACTTCTGCTCATGATTAGAGCAAAGCATCACGTCTGAACCTATAGCCAACTTCCCTAAAAATCTGTCTACCACAACATTTGTTCTCTAGCTGCTTGTGTGATTCATTAACCTACAGTTTCCCCTGCAGTCCCAGCATGTTCCATTCTCCCTCCTTCACTGGCATCCCGACTCCACCCTTTTTCCTCTTCAATTCGCACCTGTGTGTTGGGAACAGCAAAAACTGTTACTTCCCAGCTTCCCCATCGGCTTTTTATTAAGCCAAAGCTGCCCGTGGGCTTTACTGGGGACCACCCACAGCTGTGACAGGAAACGCACTCTGCAGCCTGGAGTTTGTGAGTCCCTCACGCCTGAGCCTCACGCGCTGCCAGGAGCGGTGGCCAGGCAGAGCATCGTGTAGACACTCTCCTCGGGAAGCAGTCAGGCTGCAGTCATGGAAAAAAGCCTTGAGCAGGAATCCTGCTGGTGGGCCCAGCACCGTCACCAGTGCCCCAGTACACCCACCATGACATGACCACAAGCCCTGACTCTGATCCCTGAATTCCCCTCTGCCCTTGCCAGTGTTTGTGTCACTCGGCTGTGACTGCCCATACAGCCCTGCTGCCAAGGGTCCCTGAGCCCTGCTGCTGAGGGTCACAGAATCACAGAACATTAGGAGCTGGAAGAGACCTCGAAATATCACTCAGTCCAAACCCTCCTCGCCCAAGCAGGATCATCTAGAGCAGATCACATAGGAATGTGTCCAGATTGGTCTTGAATGTCTCCAGAGAAGGAGACTCCACAACCTCTCTGGGCAGCCTGTTCCAGGGCTCTGTCACCCTCACAGTGAAAAAGTTCTTCCTTACATTTACATGAAACTTCCTATGTTCCATCTTGGACCCATTGATCCTTGTCCTGTCACTGGCCAACACTGAAAAGAGCCTGGATCCATCTTCCTGACACTCACCCTTAACATATTTATAGATACTAATGAGGTCACACAGCCTTTTCCAAGTTAAAGAGACCCAGCTCCCTCAGCCTTTCCTCATAAGGGGTCCCCAAGCCTTGCTGCTGATGGTCCCTGAGCTCTGCTGCTGAGGTTCCCTGAGCTCTGCTGCTGACACCATAGTCACCTCACATATGCCAAGACTTAGGCTATGGGGTTGGCACACCCAGGACACCCCCCTGTCCGCCCCTCTCTGGTCAGATTTCAACCCTTTGTCTGCTTACGACTGTCACGCAAGTGTATGGTGAGTCCCAGAGTTTTGTCACCTCTTTGTTGCTGTGGTTGTGACTGACCCTGCACTGACCATCTCATCACACCAACTCAAGGCTCGTAGGATTAGTTTGCTCTTCGTAATGTTAATCATCGTGTTACAGCCATAAAGGTGACAAGGAAGGTTAGGACACTGCACTCGGACCCGGCCACCTCCACCCCTTACCTTCACAGCGTGGATCTCTGCTGAACACGGAAGATTCAATGCATCAGATCCTCACAGAACCTGAAGCAGCTCTGGTGGCCAGCAACTCTCAAAGCTCCTTCTGGCTGTGGGGCAGAGGTGTCTCCTGGCAGAGGAGCTGCTGTACCACTGTCACACTTCAAAAAATGGCTTTGGGGAGATTTTCAAGGTCAAACTTCACAGTTTATGAACCAGTGATTAGCTGAAAGCAAAACGTGGTCCTGGTTTTCCAACCCTCTGGAGACAGTGTGGTGTCTCCCAGACCTGGGGTTGGCATCGACCACAGCGAACCGCAACAGGCTGGAGGTTCAATCCATCCAACCTTGCTGTGTTCCTCCATTTTTACACCTCCCATGGTCATTCCCTTGCTGCTGTGGCAATAACGGAGCCAGCACTGGATCGCTTCCCCTCCCAAGCGCAGGGTAACGAACAGCCCTCAGAAATGTTTGGTGTTTCCACGATGTGAAGCATCAGTGGGCACAGAGAAGACTGCACCCATTTGTGCAGTACTCAATTTACTGTCACAAGCAAGCCATCTGTACCGGAGAGCGCACTGTCGATACACTTCCAGTCCCCTGGCAGGAGCCACATTATTGTGTTCTGTTTTCACATTTCTTAGCAACAACATCTTTCCGTTCCGTGTTTCTTCATAGGAGCCAGGCTGAAATTATTGTCACGCCAAACCCAATTTACATGCTGACTTACATCAGCCTGTCCACGGGCGAGAGCCTCGCTTTCTGCCTGAGAGCCTCCTGGCAATTACTGCTGTCTTCTGCTGATCCATCGCTCCTCCGGTGCTGGGAGGGACAACCCTCGCTGCCTGGCAGGGGCTGCCCGTCCTGGGGAGCACGCGCAGCGCCGCGGCCGCTCAGCCCAACGGCATTTAGGTGCTGCTGCCCTTCCCCAATGGAAGCATCGCCTGGCACCGGGCTGCAGACCCCACTCCAGAGGAGACAGGCAGCCCTGGCTTTTTCCTCAGCCTCTGATGGGGTTGGGCAGTGAGGAATTCATGTGGCACATCTGGGCACAACACCGAGTGCCTGCACCCAGCCTGGCCTCCAGCCCAGCAGCTCCAAGGTGGTTGGAGCGGGAGCCACCGGTGAGCCCCGAACACGGACACGCTGGCCTGGAAGGAGAAAGTGCGGTGTCTGTGTCAGGGAAAAGCAGATTTTAAACAACAACAAACAGCTAAATGGGAATTGGGTAAAAAAACCTCTGAGAAGGAACGAGCACAGGGGGGTCACCAACACACACAACCACTCCAGGACCTGAGAAGGACCCTCTGCTCCCATGTACCGCTGCAAAGATAAATACGACCAGGAACTGTACCGCTGGAGGAGCCGCAAGCTCCCATATATAGCCTGGAAAGAGGCTGTTGCTAAGAATAGTGGGGCCCAGATACTCCACACTAGGAGAGTTGACAGATTTCTTCCCAGCACTAATAGGATGTGAGACTATTTTAAACTTGCCTGTAAGCAGTCAGGGCGTTACTGACGAGCTGGTCCCAGAAAACAAACATGGACTGAGAGATCCCGGGTCAGGCCTGTTTCAAGGGAATGCAAAATAAACACCAGCAGCTCATTTCTAAGGGTCTCCTTCCCAAAAGCCTGAACAGAGGCAGGAACCAGCAAAATCAACCGGCTCGAGGCATCCTGAGCTGTGTGAGTGGGGATGAGGTGGGACGTGACCTCAGAGTCAGGGCAGTGCGGTGGGTCAGTGGGGGCTTCTTAAGTTCTTCACAGAGAGTGGAGAGACGCTGGAAGGGACTGCCCGGAAAGGTGGTGGATTCCCCAACCCTGGAGGTGTTCAAGGACAGGTTGGATGGGGCCTGGGGCAACCTTGTCTAGATCCAGGCCTGGAGGTTGGTGGCCCTGCCTGTGACAGGGGGTTGGAACTCAATGATCCTTGGGGTCCCTTCCAACACAGACCAGCCTGTGATTCAGTGATTCCCCTCCCTCTGCACCAGTCCACCACTGCACACCTCATTTCTCCAGCAGTGCCAGACCCCCACCCAACACCTTTCTGTTGGCTGCTTTGGGCTGGAATGACATTACACCCATCAGAGTAAGCAACCCCCACGTCGGTAGTACCTGTGGTGGGCTGGGGGTATCACAGCAGAAATAAACTAATCCCCTGTAATTATTATTTTTTCCAATTAATGAACAGCAATGGCAGCTCATCTGAGTAACTTCTTTAATGTGCAACAACCAGTACGTAAAGTAACACGCACTTCCCGGTCAGATTCCAGTTTTAAAAAGAAGTGACACGGTGGGTGTGTGACGATGACACGCTTACAGTGCTTTCAAGAGGATTTGTCTTAAAAATAAAAACACATCGCGTCAGAATACCGCATACAAAAAAGTAGAATTTGCCCTAAAATAAAACTCTATCAAATCATTTAAAAAAATTACAAAATTAAAATGCATACAAACTCCAGTACAATTGAACAGTCGTACAGGCTGAGGGTAGTTTACAAAAGGTGCTCTCCGAGACGTAACCCCGCTCCTCTTTCTCCGCATGTTCGTGCGGTTCAAGCCCCCTCCCCCCCACCCTTTGGTGTGTAACAGGATTCAAAGCTGCTTTTTCCACCTTACCAAGTACCTGTTTCTAAAATGCACAGCGGAAGACGTTAAATTTGGTAGGGAAAAGTTAGATTTTCACCTAGCAAACACCACAGGGAGAGAAAATACATATATCTGGAAAAGACAGCGCTGTTGTGAGGGGGGACAACAGCACCAGCAGCCACCTGGCCCTGGGGACACCTTGCAGCTCTGCTGGGCTTGCTAAGCCCAGGGGATGGGTGGGAGCAAGAGGGCTGGGGGGCAGGCAGGGCTGGTGTGAGGGCACCAGCTCTGCTTTTACATCATGGGCTTTCTTGCACAACCAGGGTCTCCAGAGCCAGATACATCCCAGGGCCACCGCGTGCCATGCGGCCATGCCCTGGGCAGACCGTCTGTCCCTTCCCTACGCAGAACCACTTCCCACCAGGTCCCCAGCACGGTCTGTCCCACCCGAGGAGTGCTCTGCCATGCAGAGCACAGCCTAGGCCTGGTAGAGGACACTGGCCAGGCACAGGTCACCAGGGTCTGTGCACCCCACAGGACACTCAGCCTGTTAAACAGGGCATGTGCCAGGCCCTGCACCAGCCCCGTGCCACACAGCACCCAAAAGCACTTCCCAGCCCTGCCTGGGGAGGTACATGGGGCATCCCCCTCCCCTTTTACACACGGGGAGGGTGAGGCACCCCACAAACGAGCATCCCTGATCTAACCCACACACCCCACACCCCCTCCCCGGGAGCTCTAATGGAGAGAGGGCATCATCCAGGCTTTGACAGCCCACCCCAGCATCACACAATCCCACACAACCCCTCTGCAAAGGAAAACATGGGTCTGGGAATTTGGGGCTTCTACATGCAGGCGGGCTGAGGTTGGAGAAGTGGCCTGAGCCTAAAGGGAAAATCCCCCCACAAAGAGAGGATTTGCTCAAGGTATTTTCTTCATGTAGCGACACGAAGTGAGCACACCGAGTCTGTCCAGGTGTAAGGAGCAGAGAGCCTGCACAGGGGAACCTGCTGGGGGGAGACACCGTGGAAGGAAAAAGCTGTTACCACAGAGAGCAGCTGTTACCACCCACCTGCTCCACCGCACCTGGGAAAACCAGCTCCTCCACGCCACGGCCATAGCTGTTCCTGAGGCACAAACCATGTCACAAGCACGACACAGGTCAGAACCTTGACCTCAAGGAAATAAAAGATGAGACTCTGCTAAAAGGGGGCTGTGGAAGACATCCCTGCTGCGCACACACCCCCTCCCCGGGGCAGGCACCCACCAATGCTGCACCTTCTGTGCGTCCCTTCCCCTCAGCCCTGACTGCTGCCCCGTCCAGGGTACAGAGCTCCCGCAGCGCTGCGGGGCCAGGCAGCGGCATGAGGAGGGACGGGGCTGCGGGAGTGGGTCCACGCTCCAGGTGGGCACCAAGTGCTCCAAGCACATCATGATCCCAAGTAAAAGGCAGGAGCCAGCACATCTGTGCAAATATTTGCTTTTGCTTGTCAAAACTTGTGCGAGTTACATTTCTCCCTCTATTTATTAGTTTCATCTCACTTGAAACACAAACTGCAAAAATCACAAGGAGATTGACATCATCTCCTGACTCCTCCGGGACTGCCACCAGCTCTGCGGCACTTCTCTGCCATCTGACAGGATGCTCCTGGAGAAGCCCAAGCTGATCTCCCAGCGCTGTCCCCCAACCCACCCGGCAGCACATACCTGCGTGGGTATGGGGGCCGCACGCACAAGCCCACTGGAAGGGAGGCAGCGAGGGGCAGAACCCTCACGGTTGTCATTGCCCACACTGTGCCCACGGAGGCCCGTGAAGTTCTCGTCTGCTTTGGCTGGGTCAGCAGCACTGGCCTTGGGTGACTCCTCGCACACGGCACTGTAAGGCCGCTGAGGGCAGTGGCAGAGGGTAAATCCACACGACAGGCCCATGCACACCCTCACACGGGCGCAGCAGTCGTCTCGACAAGTTATTACATTGATCCAAACTTAGACAAAAAGAACAGCCCCCCCAACCCCCCAAAAAAGCTAATAAACATGCCTCCACCGTAGATAATATTTGCCAGTGGCCCAGTACAAGAAATGATAATGAAAACTTAAACCCTTCTGCCCCAGCGCTGTAGGACAGTTACAGCCACTGAGGAAACTGCACCTCTCACTGGAATAGCAGCTTCCTTTCTAGGGACAGCAAACATACATGTGTCAATCAACTCAGCTTGTTTCTGTTACAGCATAAGGCTGAGCAGTCCCACACCACGTTTACTGTGGGACAAGACAGGTGTTAACATCCCTGCCAGCACAAAACTTCAAATTTCAATGGATTTGATGAACTCTCCGCAGCGTTTCAGCGCTGAAATGCCCTCTGGACCTGCCCCCTTCTCCATACTCAATCAACTCTGCCCATCAGCTTGGCATTCCCTGGAGTTACCTGTGCAAAAACGGTCACAGCCTGGGGTTTTCCAACTCACCCCAAGATTGAAGATGTCCCACTCCCATCTCTTCCTGCTCGGTCAGATGGTTGGGAGCAAGTCCACAAGCTGTGTACCCAAATACCCAACGTGCCAGCCAGCTTGGCCACTCCTCTCGGTGTGGGAGCTAAAATCAGGAGATTCAGACAAACCACAGCCTGCTCCTAACAGACTGCTCTCCTACATGCAAAATCCTTTGCATCTGCACTTGAATCTTCCAGCCTGCAAGAGTTCCTAAAAATCACTATTTTTATGTGTATTAAACACATAGACCACCAGCCAATCGCTCTGAAAGTGCCTTGGGAGCACAGAAGCCCTTCTGCACACCTCCTGCATGGACTCTGGCTCAGGGGAGTGGGCAGTCACATAGGAAGGTAAAGGAATCAGAAGGGAATTAATGCAGTGAAGAGAGAGAGTAAACACCATCCTAAGTGGAACCTAAATCTACTAACCCTGAGCTTCCTCGTTAGCAGCATGAAAGCTAGCACAGCTCCACAGCTCACCAGAAGAAAGCCTTTGGAGCCAAGCAGAAACCTGAGGAGCAACCCATACTTAAAACAAAGAGCTATAAAAGAGAGAGCTGTCACTGCAGAGCATCCTCCCCAGCACTCTCAGTATAACCCACAGCACAATTATTTGTGTTTTAGGGGGCTCTGTACTGCTGGGAAATGATGTTCTGGAGGACTGTGAACCCACAGACCACGAAGAGAAGCAAATACTTCCCAGGGCACCTGCTCGCAAGTCAAAGGCCAAGTAGGAGCTAACCTCAGCTACTCTGCAGCAGCGCAAGGTAACGCCTTGTTTAGATAAAAAAATCCCTTGTTGTTTGCTGACTGATAATTTAGAGAGAGACTTGAGCTAATTAATAAGAGAAATATTAACTGTTTTGAGCCTGTTCTGCACTACTGCTACTTGTATCAGCATTGCTTAGAGCTCTCCCTGCAGTCTCAAACACTAACTTCCAACAAAGTGGGGTTATCCTAACAGCTCTGACTCTCGGTAAATCCAAAGCTGGACCTAGTGATAACCCATAACCCAAAAATATTCCCACAGGTTCAGCTGGGTAACTGGCATGGGATGGACTGCTCCTCCAGATGACGATGCTGCTGCTCAGAACAGAGGATAAAATGTTTTCAGAGATCTCAGCAAGCTCATCATTTGCAACGCCACCTCCGTCCTGAGCCAGATTTGCTAATCTGATAAAATTCGAAGCCTCAACACTGTGTGTGTGGAATGCAGCAGCATCCTCCACAACTCTGAGTAACTTGGGGTTTGTGTTCAGGCAGATTTCCATCAGACTTGCTGGGAACTCTGGTTGAGTCCTGACTGCAGAATGTTGCGTGCAAGCCCAGTGCAGGTCCCCATCTGAGACCTATCGTGCTGCTTGGCTCTGGACAACATCTCTGTTATGGTGCAGAGACATCAAGGGCTGTAATTAAGACCACACACTACAGTACCCAAGACAGACACAGGAACTTCTGCTGAAGCATTAAAGTCCAGGAGAACAGTGAGCAATTCACACTGACTCAGAAAAACAATCAACAGGATTTGAAACAAGATATTCACTGTCCTCCCCTGACCATACAAAGAGTCTGCATCTGGCAGCACTGGCAAGTATTTTGATTGTTCGATGCTTTCTGGAACAGGGGCAGAAGAGGTTATAGTCTGAATACTGCCTGAAGTGCTTCTCCATCTTAAAATAGTCAGGACAGTGAAAAGACGAGAAATCTGTCACTCGGGACAGTGCCTGAACTGTGCAATTTTAATCTTAATATAGCTACAGTAAATTGCAGCAGCGGAGCTCCGAAGAGCCACGTGAGCTGGCAATTCTGCTATGACAATGCAACTCCAATCAGACTTTTGGCAAACAATCCTTGGTTTCAGAAGACAATAGGCAGCAGCAGCTACTGGATGCTGAAACTATTCCAGGCACTAAAACATAGTAAAAAGAAACTGGACAGTTAATATCATTCATCTGAAAAACAGCAAGATGATGATGCCAGTGGTTCTGAGTGTGCTGGTTCGATTGATTTAACTATCCCAGCATAGTTTTGCTCCACTGCCTACAAAAAGCCCGCTTCGAGACAGAAAAGATCATTTAGTAGCTGATATAGTCAATGAACTAAGTCAATTTTCTGTTACTACAGTAAATACATCCATTGCTCTGAAAGCTAAAAGCAGGGAACAGCATGTTTTATTTCACTGCACACACTCCTGAGTCGAAGGAATTAGTGGCATGTTCCCTGTGCAGAGGGAGAGCAGACAGAGCGAACAGGCCCGTGTCTGAAGTGAGTTTACGGCGTCGGTGTCCCCAGGGTGGCAAAGAGCCCTGCACGGGAGCAAAGGGCGCTCGATTCAGACTTCACGGCCGCAGAACCCTGCACACCAGCACACACCCCCCACGATAAAGTCACTACAGCAGGAAATCCATCACCCCTGGGAGAAAAGCTCATGTCACGGACAGCGTATGCACACACTTCCATTCACGGCAGTGACTGGCTTGGTTACAAACAGCAGTGCACCACCATCCAGAGACACGATTAGTTAAAATAATTCTATGTAAACACATACCCTTATCTAACTTTATATAAAAGAGATATACTTTTAAAGTTTTATTTGTGTATACATGGATATAAATACACACGCACACAAACACACACTCCTAACGCAAAGCACAGAAAACATACGGAAATACTGTAAGTGATGCTGAACTGAAAACTAAGAATATAATTAAGAAATTATTATCAGGTTTGAAATTGAGTTAAAAAACTATTCAAAGTGTCTTTAATATTTATGTTCAAGTAAGGGCCAGAACGACCACGTATTAGTACTGATAAAAAGAGCTGGCATTATATTTTCCATATTATGCCAAAGCTCATGAGTTATTTGTCATTTCGCCATCAGGGCACCTCAACAGCTAGAAATACTTTTTAGCAAACAGTGATTTTAAAGACTTGGATTAACAAACAATATTGTTTAGGCACCCTTAATCACGAACGTATCCTAAAACCCACGCACACCTTCGGAGTATCAGGAGACAACTCATGGGACTCAGACATCCACACCCACAGTATTCAGTGGCACAAAGAGGTCTTCACAGTAAAAGGCAGTACTGGAGACGAGGGGTGAAAAGGTGACACAGTGGTGGCCTTTAGAACAGCAACATTTACCAAGAGTGACTCTTCAGTAAACTTCTGAGATACTGTGGAGGCTCTGTAGTCAGGAGATACAGAACCATGGTGGTATTTCAGAGGTGACTGCGGGTGCAAGTCGGGTTTCAGCAGCAGTTAAAGCTATTGTTTAAATGTGCTCAGGGTGACAACAATCACCTCTAACCACACCATAAGATTTGCTCTGCATGTTTAGTCTGGCTAAAACCCCTGGTACCAGCGTCTTATATCAGAAATCACTTTATTACAGTGTAAATGTAGTGTACAAGCACCAAATCGTTTTAGCTTAACTGTTTAATAGACATTGATCATATAAGTGACTAGTGATTTAAAAGTGAGATCTTTAAAAAAAGATGGGTTGCATTTTTTCCTTTTACTTTTTATTTCCTCCTTTCTTTCTTTTTCCTTTTGTTAAGATTATTCACTATTTCTCTTCTGATAGAAGACCCTGAAGGTTATTGGTACCCTGGTGTGTAGAACCATGAGTCCACTCAAACACACACACACACACACACACACACACACACACACACACAACTGTACACCACACTGCTACATCAACAACCTTTTAAATAGAGAGCCCCAGCTCTGGCACCAGGACCTGTACATCAGATATATTCTCTATGTGCATTTCAGCATTGTAATCACCACCCAAGTTCCACGCTTATCACAAGTCAAGGTGGTCTTGAAAGTAATCACAGCCTGTCCCTCACCCTCTCTAATAAAGCCATGATTAAGTCTTGTAATTTCCTTGTATTTCCACTGCTCAGCCATGCAAATCCAGGCAGACGTGCCCACCGCAAAGCTGACTTCCAGTCTCTTCCAACCCCTCACCGGTCTGGCATTATCACACGGAGACAACGATGTCGAGATAGAGTCTGTCATAGGACTCACGGAAGCAGAGGATGAGGAGCAGGCTGAGCAGACACGATCCTGGCAGGCACCAGTTGAACCAGGAAAACTCTGCAAAGCAGAAAACAGATCAAACATCAGCCATTGAACGTGCTCTGTGTTTAAAGTGACCAAAACTTTGGCTGACGGTGGGTTTGAAGGAAATTGGTGTATTCCAAATAAAATCCTGACAGCTGTCTGTCGATAGATGGTCAATAAGGTCTACGAGAATTCTCCATGGATCTCTTATCCATGTATACAGTTTGTAAAGTTTATCTATACATAAAACCAATGCCTCCAGCTAATGTTAATCCTCCCTATTCAACCTCTCAATGGAGAGAGCAGGAAAAATATAAATCTATCTTTGCTAATGGAGAATAAACCACTTCTGAAGACTCTCCTCATTAGTTCTTTGATTTCTATGGATTGAAAACTAAAACAAATGGAAAGCATAAGAAGCAGTAGGATTTGATTTTAAATCAAGCCTGCTACACACTCTGAGAAGGGAAAACCAATTCCTCAGAAGAAACTTGTGAGTAATATGATCAATTAAATTTCAAACTACTTGCATTAACAGCTCCTCAGAAGCGTCTCTTAGCTGTAAGACATAACTTACTGCTCTTAAAATCCTGTGTTCCACATTCAATAAATGATATTGTCTGATATTTGACTACTAACTAGCAGTTTTATTCAGTTATTTAAACAAATGCACTGAAATTTCCTTTTTTTTTAAATCTCCCAATTTACTGAAGAAATGATTTAACCGGAGAAGGTGTTTTACTTTTTAAAATGTTCTTTATTATTACTTATTTTTACAGAATCTAAACTCTCCCTCAAGATCTGAGTTAACCAAAACCAAGACTTCAGCACTGCTACTTTCTTTAAACTGTAATTCATACCTTTAAAAGAAAAAGCACACTTTACATTGCACATTGCAAAGGTTAGAAGTCAGAAAGCCTAAAAAAGCAATCTTCCAAGCCAGCAACATTTAACACCACATTTTCTCAGCCACCAAAACCCCTAACAGATTTGTTTAGGCAGTTATATTATTATAACCTTAGTCAAATTTTCCTAGGCTTGAAGAAGACCATGTTGTATGGGATGTTAGAAGTTGAGGCAAATGTTATGCTATTATTTTCATTATAAAACAATACTCTTACTGAATTGAATAAAACAGACCCTAACACAAAAATCCTAAAAGACCAAATTTAACTTGTGTGTCCTTCATGTTTTTAATAACCCAGAATTTGTGATAGCATCGGTGACCCACACACCAACACATGGATTGCATGAAGCTAAAGGTTGACTTGCTTTTGTTTGTCCCTTGGACATCCCTGCAAAAAAGGTGAAGGAAAATGCATTGAGAGGTTGAGGCTTCAGGTCTCAGGGCACAGCGCTAGCTCAGCTAGGCTGAGCTTTAGATGGGTTTACATCTCCACCGCACTAGCTAGGCCAAAATCTTTAGTGGACTGGAAAGTTTCCAGGGTTTGGCTCTTTCACAGCCTTTGCCATATCAGAGTACGAGGAGAAAAAGAAATAAATCTGTATTAAAGCCTCTGACAAAAATATTTGGCTTAAAAAGCAAGACTGAGGGAACAAGAAGAATTTGACTGAGTTCTGGTTTATAAGCAAGCTGTTTAAATGCCGCTAGATTACGGATTTGAATCAAATCAAAACCAAATATTTAAGATAGTTATCTACCTTCTAAAGGATTTTTCTATCAAAGCAGCCAATAGCACCAAATGACATTGACCATCACAGTGAATGAATCATCCTGAACAGAAATTACTTTTATTGGAGGAATAGGGAAATTATTCCAAGTATATGGATATATTAATTTCAGGCTTATCCTGATCTGCATTTACTAACACCTGATAAGAAAAGAAATACTAGAGATCAAAAATAGCCTCAAACACCCTATCTATGAGCAAATGAGTTTACGTTATTATAATTTTTCATTCAGAGGTGAGACATTGTATCCCACTCCTCAATTATTAAGCAATTTCAAACACTGGACTGTAACTCTGATAAATGCTGAAAATATGCTCAGAATATTCAGCTCAGGTGTAAATGTGGGAAATAACATTAAATGTGAACAGAGAGAGTTCACATCAATTAGTATTAATCACAAAATGTTCTTTAAAAAGTAAAGACTAAACATCACACCACCTGATGCTCATGGGGAATTTTGATTTTACAATAATGTTATTATCCAAAAAACCCAGGGTTGTCCACCTTCTTGTGATTCCTTGGTAGAAAGACACACAAACCATGTCGATAATTTGCCTCAGACTATAACCTTCAAAATTTCAAGTGCAATTTATCATGAAACTTGTCGGTTTCCTGTTGGTTATAAAACAGACCACCCTAAGAAGTACATAAACTCATGATGATGTATAAATACTTGTACTTTCTAATGCTTCCAAAGGAAAAAGAAACATTCCTCTGCAAATCTTGTATTATGATGTAAACATTCACCACAACAAAATATAAACAAAAAACCTGCATCTTTGAAAACCATTAATAAAGATCACTTCCCTTTGAAAACAAGATGGTTCTTATTTTACAGTGTAGAATAATAATATATATTACAGTCTACAAGCTGAAAGTTATGATTATGAGTTATAAGGAAGCAAGTAATACCCAAGAGATGAGAGAGTCTGAAGAGGTTGACTAAAATACCAAGCAAGACATTGTTCTGCCTAATTAGCCCGCTGGATTATCTATAGGAATGAGTATTTCATGTCTGGGCAATGGTGAAAGACACTTTCTCCCCGTGCTACAGTACCTCTGAACCCGCTGAACGGAGCTGACCATAAAAAGGGGCATTTATGCTCTGCCCGCCCTAGGCAATACAGTTACACTTCAAGCATGAAACTGCATTAGATTTACTGTGGTTTTGAACACCAGTAGATAACACTATTAACAGTGACATTATCCAAGTATTTATAAAAACATGGTGATAGTGTGTATCTTCATATTGTTTCTGACTACAGGAAATTCTAAGTAGAACACTACTAAAAGCATCTCGCACCAAAGGATTTTATTTTTACTAGCACAAATACAGAATAGAACAATTAAAAGTTCTTCTCTCTTGCTGCTACATAGTGGGATTTAAATATCTGATTATTAATAGAAATTGTATGTGCAAATCCTCCCTTTACTGACAAGGATATACCTTCATGGAGAATTATTTTGTCAAAGTAGCTTATATTTCTTACCTGTGTGGTAAAATGTGAGGAAAAACAGCAGCACTCCCATAAACACATTACTCAAAAAGGTGACAACTCCGCAGGTAATTCCTTCTGGAACAGGGTAGACTGTTTCCACAAAGAGCTCAAAGAATATTGGTACACTACTGTTGAGGAATATACCCAACAAAATGCAGGATGTGTACAGTGTAGCTGTAACAGAAACAAAAACAGTTATTAATTTCATGCCGGCATTTCCCTGCCCTCCTCCCTCCACCTCTCCTTCAGAGCTGCCAAGAATACTAATACTTGAGTAACTGAAAAAAAATGCATATGTTTATTTTTATCCTCTGTGTATGGTAAAGCATATCACATCTCACTAGTTTTTGGCAGAATGAACGCACTGATTTGGAAAAAAAAATATCAGAAATACCAATTAATTTTTTTTGTTGTTAAAGAGAACCCATGAAGACACACTCAGTGAGTTGGAATTCACTTGTAAGTAAAACAAACAACAGAATTAGGAATGCAAAGCATCACCTGAAGTTTGATTTACCTCTGAAATGAACAGAAACTATTGTCTTACATGCCATTAGGAAAAGAGAGCAATTAATGTACCAAATTGGAAATGGACTCGGATTAACCTTTTAACTTAGCTCTAAAAGGTCAAAACTAATTTTGCTTCCATTTTACAAAAAAAAAAACCTAATGATCTACCAGATATCAAGGCATTAGTATTCAGCAGGGCCTGAGCTGCAACATGGTGAATCCCTTTTGGCTTGAAAAGGAAATGAAGGGTACCCAGTGCCTGGCAGGAACAGGACGTGTTTGATAATGCAGATTATTCACCGCTGTACCACAAATTATTTTTTCTTAGACAAAACAATAATAGAATAATGGCTATTCTTCAACAGCCTTAGATATTTTGTTCTACAATTTCTAACACTGCCAAATACTTTACAGTGTTTAATATCTTAACATACATGCTTAATATACCTGCTTTATTAATATACCTGCATTATTAATAAACCTGTGTCCATTTCTGACAAAACAAACCAACAAAAAAGCCACACCAAAAAGCCCAACAAAACCCCACCAATTTCAGGAGAATTTAGTACCTCTTTAGAAACGTAAATAAGTCTTTGCTAATTACTGTCTTGGGAAGATTTCCTGACCTGCATCCTCAATAACCTGAAGTTACTGATCAAGTAAAATGCATAAGGAAACAATTTGCAGCCTGGAAAAAAACCCCAGAAGTTTGGAATAATTTCTGCAGATTCTATCAAAACAGAAAGAAAAGGTAAAGAAATTTTTTTTCAGGTACAAAAGTGCTACCAAGTCACAGAGAAATTATTTATAGGGTCTTCTTTCTGCAGTATGGTATAAAATCCTTAGGCAGCTTTTTCCATATAGGTATATATGTTTATATAAAATAGAACCTGCGTTTTTCGTTTTATTTACATTCTTCTGTCTTGGAAGGGGGATGACCTGAAAGAGCTCTGCTTCATCTTCTGTTAAGCACTGATGAAGTTGATAAAAAATTAGGAAGCAGGAAACTTCAAGTCTTAAGATGAGAAGGCTCTAGAGGGACCTTATGGGAGACTTCCAGTACCTAAATGGGCTACAGGAAACCTGGAGAGGGACTATTTTATCAGGGTCTGTAGTAACAGGACAAAGAGTTATAGGCTTAAACTAAAGAGGGTAGATTTAAATTAGATAGTAGGAGAAGCTCTTCACTCTGAGGATGAGTCCCTGGCACAGGTTATCCAGAGAAGCTGTGGCCACCCCCTCCCTGGCAGTGTTCAAGGCCAGGTTCGCTGGGGCTTTGGGCAGCCTGGTCTAGCAAAGGTGCTCGTGCCCATGGCGTACATGGAATTTGGGGTCCCTTCCAACCCAAATCAGTCTGTGGTTCCAGTTTAAAACATAAAATTAAATAAAACACTGTTTCTTAAAATATGAAGAATCGTGGAAAAGAGACAAAGGCATTAAGATGCAGAAAGGGCAATCTATCAGCCCCTCTATTTGATGTGGTTTGCTTCCAAGGCACAGACATATTTCTTTCTCTACAGAATATTTGCCTGGACAGGAAAAAGAGGACAGACATCTCAGCCAAAAAGATGATATAGATGGCTCGACTTCAAGAAGGACAGCTGGCCCCTGCTTTGTTTGTGAGTTGTTTGGGGTTTTTTTTAATGTATCAGAATGTTCTGAGTTGTTAAGAGAAAAGGAAGAAAGGAAAAATTACAACAAATAAAGCATAGTAACTTTTTCAACCCTAAAATTCTCTTATTATAAACTGCAGAGTAAAAGTCAAAGGAATCGATGCAAAGTATGTTCAACAGTTGTCAGGAAGGATAAAAAAAAACCCAAACCAATACTAGGATGCTCTTCTAGCTAATACTGAAGAGAACAGATTGCACAGTTACAAGATCCGTGGATTTTTGCTGCAAGTCATCACCAGTATTTAAAATTTCATGAGCCTTTCTTTGAACTCCTGTTTACCTCAAACACCACAGCACATTGGTCTAATTGTCTCTATCTTCTATTGAGTGTAGTCAGCAAATCTGAACATATTCAGCTATTTGAAATTTTTGTGAAAAAAAAAAAAATTTTTTTGCTTGAAAAACCAACACGCAAATGAACCAGAGGAATCTCTCAGGACAAATGAGCATCAGTCCCTCATTACACACAACTCAAGGTATTTATAGATAACTACTAGTAACTTCAAGAAAATTTTCAATATTTTCCCAAAAAAAAAAGAAGGTGGCAGCCAGGTGTAATTCTCTAATAGAATGTCCTGGTTGTGGCCAGGACAGAGAGGACTTTCCCAAGCAGCCAGCACAGGTGAGCTGAGGTGGCATGGGCTGTTTTCCACACCACCTGAAGGGCTGGTGGGGTAGAGGCTGGTGCTTGGTGTAGGAGGCTCTAGTGTGGGTACAGCGGTCTCTGTTAGCTTCTCCTCGGTTGGTAAAGTACTGTGTTATCACCAGGTGTGCTGTTATTGTTCCCCTTTCTTATTGTTATCAGTAAACTATCTTTATCCATCTTTATCTCAACTCATGGGGCTTGGTCTGTTTTCTCTCCTCCTGAGAGGAATGAGTGAGGGGCTCATGGTGCTCAGCCTGGGGCTGAAGCACACCACAGAGAAGCAGTGGAAATAGTTGGGAAGCTGCTGAAAGCCAAAATGATCAGCATCAAAAGTGCAGCTTGGTACAGAGAGTGCCAGAGGCAACACCTCTGCAGGAAGAATGAAACCTCTTCCATAAACAGCAACAGCCAGGAAAGGTGAATCACGTGCCTCTGAACAGAAAGAATCTCTAACCTGTAATTTCCAGGAACTTAAAGTGATTTGAGGTGAAGGCAAAAATATGCATCTAAGATTAGCAGCCACTTAGAAGATCAAGACTTCAAATTTGAGTCAATACAGTGCAAAAGTTTCCATAAACCAAACCAAAGCCTTCAAAATAAATTGGGTAAATTTAAAATATGGTAGTTGAATTACATCACAGCTCATCACTTACTAAAATGCATTAAGAAGAGTAGACTATAAGCAAACACAGTAATTCTGTACTTTAGAAGCTACACCCTGACATCTCTTGGTCATGACAGCTTGCTTTAGGGACTGAAATACAGCCACCAGCACACACCTCACCCTTCCATATTACTACAGTCAAAGCAGCTTCAGCATTACCTTCTGGTTTTCCCCAGAGCATTACCTGCCTCGTGCACACACTCAAAACTGCCAGCTGAATCCCAGTGACAGCACCTCAGGTGAGATCACCACAGGTAGTACTTAGGAAGAAGGTCTACATACACACATACTTGCAAATGATAAGCGGAAATGTCAAGACAAAAGGATAGGCAGAGTAAAGCACCCAAGAGGTGCCAATTTGAGTGCCAAGGTCTAATGGAAATGACAGCTTTTAGCTGGTAAACCACAAAAAGAGGCTGTGCCAGTGAAGGAGATGTACATATGTGAAAGCCTTCCTTAATGGATGAGAAAGTTGGGGGTTTTTCACTTCATTTTTCTGTAAATCATCCAGGGTCTTCAGGAGTGCTATACAAATAAGCTTATTCCATTGGATTAAATCACAAATCCAGCTGGTCAATTGACAGAGGTCAAAGATATGCAGTTTCAGAAAAATAAGTCGTAGGGAATAAGTCAAGTAGGAGTTAAAAAGTGGCTTTTGCTTTTTATTTCATACAATACATAGCACACCTCATATTCCAGCTCATGGGTAACAAGACACCATAGCAAGGAGAATACCAGCTATTAATGGAGACCATTTATTTTCCATTATGGTGACCTTGCACTGAATGAACACAAACAATTACCATGATTTTATACTGTAGAAGAACAGCTGCTAAATTTACAGTGATTGTTTTTTCAATTAAGACAATCTTGATAACATTGGAAATGAATATAAGGATATAGAAGGACTGAAAAAAGAGATGATTTACAAAGAAGCTAACATTGTGTCCTAACACCTATCAAGAGCAAACAACTACTTGAATAGGTATACTCTGTGGAAGTATGTCATACTATTAGTATGAAAAAGTAGTAGAAAAGAAGATCACCTTTTCTTAGGAAAAGGAGTTAACTGCCTATGAAGATAAGCAAAAAGAGTGGCAGCCATAGACATCAATAAGTAATGGAACTGGTCTGGGTTTACTGTAAACAACTTTAAATGTGACACTAACCACAGACCTTTGTGTGAATTAAGCAGTTACTTCACTGCAAAAAGAACGGGAAAGGCAAAATACCCATCCACAGCACTGCTGCTTCACGGTATTGGCCTGGAGCTGCTGAAGCAGGAGACTCACATTAGGCTTCATCACGTATGGTTCACGCTTGGGGTGTGAGCAACCCATGCTGTTGTCCTCCTGGCCAGGAAGGAAACAAGGAATAAAGTGTGCCTTGATAATAACTCCAGGGATGCTACCAGTTAGATGAGGGAAGGTACCAACTGGGGACTTATGGTGATACAGAGGCTTAGCACAGAAAACAGATAAAGTACTAAGAAGGAAGGTTCCTTCCTGACTTCTCATCCCCTGCAGGTCTTCAACTACTGGGGGAAAATATGCATCCATATCCCAGAAACATATTTTCTTTTCTCCCAGCCACAAGCTGTGGCAAAAGATTTATCTCATTTAAAGACAAACAAACAAAATCAGGAAACAAGTAATTAGAAATTCAAACGGGGATACGATTTAAATGACAGTGTGCAGTTGGCGTCCCCAGATAAGCTTGCAACACAACAGAAGGACTCAAGTATCTCTGAAATCCAAACAAGTTCCCAGAACTTCCCAGGACATCCTGGAACATGTTTAACAATTTACTCTTTAGATTACACCATCACTTTATTTATAACTATAGAGCCCAATTAAAACCCAACAAAATTAATGGAAGGACCTCCACTGATCTACTGGTTCTTATCATGTACATCTTGCCTGCTTTTTAACAAATACGAAGTATTACAATTTTTAAAAAGATAAGTATTCTGCATATAAATCTACAGAAGAAACATAGATACTCTAGAGCAGTATCAAGTGCAAGCAGGTGGTACAGTATCTTTTCCAAAGTCCCTTGCCAGAAACTCTTGAACTCCGTACATTTTGTAACGGTTCTCAGACAAACGAAGCCAAGACTCACACGAATTTCATATGGATAAACAGGAAAGTAAATACAACTGAGCGTGCTCTCTTGGGTGCAGCATACAATTTAAAGTGAAACCTAAAGAGATCTACAGAATTTTGTTACTACCCATTAAAACAGCATTCCAAATGTCAAAATGGAATGATAATGTGGATACACACTTTGTTGACTTTAGCTTCTCCACGACTTTTTGAACAATTAGAAGTTAGTTTCTATCAAACTACCTGAAGTGAGTTAAAGTGGAATGAAATTTCCATATAACGAAATTCTTGCTACTGGCCATGGTAAGAATAGTCATGGAAGAAGTCCCCTTAATTTTTCCATGAGAAATGTAACTCCCCCAAGGTAACACAGTAATTTTTACTGTAATTCTCTTAGAGGAACAAAAAACACAAAAGAAGAAGGATGTCCCTGTGGTGCGTGTTTATAACATCATTATGTTTCACTGCCTGGATTTCCATTCCAGCACACACTGATCAAATTCTTATCTCATGATACAGTTATGAAAGTAACAAAAAATGTGATCAAATCGGATTTGTTCTATATACTTCCCAAGAGAAAAGCATGTGGAACTCACTTTGAAAGCAGAGCATTCACTTTGTTGAACTAAAAAGTGAAGAAATTACTATGTGAGTTTCACAAAAAAAAAAATAGAAATCATACAATATTTGAGGCTTGCTATCAATGGATATTAAAAAGGGCCAGATTTCTAGATATTCATTCCACAAATGCATTGTATGCTATTTAACACTGAAGTTTTTAACTGTTTTTAAATAACTCACTTATATTAGTTCTTTAAAGCACTCCACATCCATGGATTTACAGAAGCTTTCAGGAAGATGAAGGTAAGTAGTCTCATCTTTTGAGTGGACAAAGCACAAAAGGAATGGGTGTAATGATTTGCCCACAGCCAGAAGCAGGTTAATGCTGAAGCCAGAGAAAGAATCTCAGATTCCATGAGTTCAGGTCACTTGGGGTCCCCCTGCCTTCTACTTATCAAGCACACCTTGTTTACTGTAAAGAAATTAAACTCAAAGAATAAACCAATCAGTAATAATTAACATCTCTCTTTTTCAATACTGGCTTGGTAGATGACGACAGGAAGACAGATGTGTTTGTAATGTTCAAACTGTTGAACCTGAAAATAAAGTGTAAACCACTTAACCTAAATATAGCCATCAACTCATGGACTTGCCACTCTATTCAGGGTATCTGCCCATGCAGCACTACAAAAGATTTTGTAAAGCAAGAAATCTGCTGAATGTGCTCATAAATATTAGAATATTCTTGATATGCTATGCTGAAAACATTCAATCTGAGCTGCGAGCAACTAGCATTGCATTTCAATTTCTGGAAAATGCTAGGATTTGTATCCAGAGACACCACCAGCAATACAAAGTGGCAAGATACTGAAACTGGCATTACAATGCCTTATGCAATTATTTTGGGTCAAAGTATCCCATTGTACATAAATTCACATAATGAAGTTCGGTACAAAGCAAACTAACAATGGACTTGGCACAGAGAAACAGATCAGCAGCTGCATTGGGAATTCAATGGAGAAAACTATTTTAATGCTCAATGTGTACATAAAATTGTCTTTGAGGCTGGCTGAAAAATGCAAATAATATACATTAAAATTAAAATTTCTTAAAAGAAAATTCAAGCTTGCTTAAAATATAAACTGATTCCAGAATCATGTTTTTTAAGAGCTGTGATTAGCTGATGAGAGGTGTTTTAGATAGATGATATAGTGGCTATGATGGCATTAGATCATTATTGCCTTGCTTTCTTCCTTTCCCCTCCCCCATGCTGGCAGTTGCAGTTCACGCACATGACTCAACAGACACTTTCTATAAAATCTTTTGGAGATACATTAAGAAGTCAGCAAGTGACAAAAATCTTGTCTTGCTCTGTGACAGGAAGAAAAATGGAGAATATTATGATAATGCAGAGCAATGCAGGCATTACACAATACAAACAATGCTAAACACTATCATTCTAAGAAAACACAAAGCAGTCATTGATTTTTAATATCTGCATTAAAGGTCTCCATTCTAAGTAATTACATTTTGTAGGAAATATCTTTAAATGATGTCGTGCCTATTTACAAGGAATTAGGAGAATATTATACAAACAAGCGCAGGAAAAAACATTTTGCTGTAACCATCTTTTCAAACACGATTCCTTCCCCAGTATTTAAACCAGCCATTGCTTCAACTGCTACAAAGAATACTGATTTAAAAAGGGGCTTGCTTTGTTTGTATTTTAAAAACAAATCTTCAGAGATTTTCTTCCCTCTCCTTTAGGGTGAAAATTGGCCTGACTGCCTCATCTTTTCAGCTTTTCAAATACCTGCTACCATGAAAACCTCCCCACCCAAGTGCTTGCTCTGGTGCCCAGGTGACAGAGAGGCAGAGGGTTTTAAGAATTGGGAAACGAGCACAATGCACAATATCCACATGCTAAAGCAAAAGACTAGTTTTGCACCTGGGGTAACCACTGGCAAGGTCTACCTATAGATGCAAACTTTATTCATAGACCAAGCTGTTGTCAGATGGGATGAAAGAGAAGATGATGTTCTCTAACCAGCCTTCATCTCTAGGGTGAAGCCTGTATTAACACCTGGGGCAGTACAAAGAGTCCCATGATGTGTGTCTTGCTGCTTCATCAAAACAACTGTCCTGTCCCAGGGAAGAGCTCCCTTTTAGCTGCCCCAGTAGTCCATCCACTAAGTCATGTGGATATTTTAGGCATTTCAAGGTATTGCTGAAGAGGGCAATACTTGTGGTTTTGCAGAGCAAAGTCTCACTTGCTCAAGAGAGTAGCATCAGAGGTAACACAAAGAGGAGGGGGATGGTCCTCACAAAATAGGAGTTAGATGGTTGGCAGGGAAAATGTCCTTGCAAGATCAAATATACAGGCTCACGAATTTCCAAAGCAGGCAGTTTTGAATCCTGTTTGCTCTGCCTCAGCATTTGTGTAAGACTGAAAGTATAGACTAATATCCATCACCACCTCTGTTCCATGCCTAACACTTGTGCCCATTGCCACATGAGGGAAAGAAGTTGAGGAGCCTATTAACCTTCTGACTCCATCAAACCCTGTTGCCTTTAGTAACACAACAAATCCCTGCTTTGCAGGTGGTCAGTGGTGCCTGCAATATAGCTGTGGGATACGAAACATCACATGGACCTCTACTACAATGAAGGTGGGGGAATAATAATAAAAAAATTTTAAAGAGACACCTACCTCTCCCTCCACCCAAACCCCCCATATTGGCTGCTTTTTTCAACATCTTCCACCTGGAAGTCCACTGAGAATGCAGTGATTTCCACCTTACCCAGCTACCCCAAACTGGTTCCCAACGTTGCCAGCAAAGCTGCCACCATCTGAGCTCCTATATTTACACTCTGATATTCTCTACATCTCAAACTTTTAATTAAAAGAAGAGAAAAAAACACAAGTTCATCGAAATCAATTCAAATATACCATTTTTCCCAATTACTGTGCAATGCAGAGGCCATCATCATATTGCATCATTACATTGAGGAATTATCTAGCATGAAGTCCTATAAATTAGCTTAAATAGCTTGTGCATTTTCATCCATAACAGCATATTTCATAAAGATATACCACTGCTTTTCTGTGTACAGGGATCTAAATTGAACCAGCACATTACAACTATTTTATATGAACTTCAATGAGAAAAGGCTGATATAAGCCACCCTCTGCCTATCTATGAAGTTTAAACATTATGCCACAGAAAGAGGGGAAAAAAAAACCCTCCAACCCCCAAAAGAGATCTTATTTTGTGGTTGCACATTAGGCCCTGATGCTTTAGATTGCCTTTTTTGAGGAATGTACCATATTGCTGGCATTTCCATTCAAAACAAGCTTGTGTTTTACAGAAAAGGGTTCAACATTTATAGCGACATATATGTGAACAGCAAAGACAGAAATCTCTAATTTACAACTCAATCTAAGAAATCATCCATTTTAAAAGAAACAGTAACTGCATGAAAACAACAACTCAATCCCTAGATTTTTATCAAAGCATATTAGTTTAGGATATCAAACCCCAAATACCATAGGTACTTATGTCCTGACAGTGGTTCATGTTTACAAAAAAAAAATAAAAATCCAAAAATTCCCACACTATAATGCACCTAAATGGTAAAAACAAATAAGAATTCTTCCTTCCAGAACTATGCTTCATACTGAGTTCTTTACAAAAAAATAAAATAAAATCAGAAACAGAGCTCCATCAGTTTTGTTTTGGATCACTGGTGAATGCATACGTAATGACTTTCACCTCTTGAAACCTCTCAGATTCATTCTTATGCATAGACTTGAAGGGACATTTATGTGTTTGGCTTGTTGCATCAATTCAGAGAGAGTTACTGTAAAAATTTACATTACTGCAGGCTTGTAGTGATGAAATAGGCAAGTAGAAGAAATAAGCTTTTATTGCATTTATTTTAGATTTGATGGAAATGAAAAGCTTAGCCATTTGTATGACAATACCCACCATTAAATTTGATTCACTGATTAAATTACATTTTATTTAAGTAGATTATTTTTTTCAAAAGCTGAAATTTTAAGATAAATCACATATTTGACCTATCCATCCAGATGGTGTTTCTCCTGAATTGATCAATTTGCTGTACCCACTTTAGTGTATAGTTGTGACATATGCAATGCACCAAGGACACTCACTGAAATTCGAAGTTCATTTGAGTAACCCAGTATTTTACATCCTATTTTCCACGGCAAACACTTCATTAAAAATGGAAAGAACACATTTCTATTTCTCCTCTAATACATAAACTTGTCTTTAACAAAGATGCCACTTTGCTTTAAATGGATTTACCAAATTCTTTCCTAAATAAGATTTTTTTTTTTAATCCAAAGGCTTAGTTTCACTTGAATTTATTATTCTGTTGAAGATCTTGGAATCCCAGGCGGATCGATTTTTTGGTTCGGACAGTAACAGGAAGGTCAGATTTCTAAGATCTACGCCATGCTAATTTTCAACTAAGGATGCAGCTTGTTGTCAGCTTGAGCAGACCTCTGAGCTTCTCCCCTGCACCTGCCAACAGCCTTTGTTCTGTCTTTTTGAGGCACTGGCTGAGTTAATTTTGGGCTGGAAGGGTTCCCTGGACCTCCATGCAGGTGCAAAAAAAAAAAAAAAAAAAAAAAAAAAAGAGAANAAAAAAAAAAAAAGAGGACAGCAGAGTGCAGGGACAGATTTAGATGGTTGAAAATGCAATGGGTGACTTAAGTTTGAACTGGACCACATATTTCCAATGGGTAATTTAAGTTTCAAGCCCCTAGATGCCCAGACAGTTACTATTTCTTAAACACAAGGCTATTCCCATTCATCTGTGCTTTCTTCGTTTAATTTTCACCATTATTCCACTCAAAACACTCAAAACAGAAATCCACTGTCCCAAAATCTATTTTAAATGTGTATTCTGAGTTCTTCCTATTGGGTTTTTTATTTGATAATCTTTTCATGAGTTGTTTTCTAAACCTTCTTTTTTTTTCCTTTAGCAAAACTACCATGTAACTAAAGATACCAAACCATGTTGTAATACAGTTAAGACTGTAAATACCAATTATACCAATACCAATTATAAGTAACAGGAATAAAAATCATTGTTGATACCTGTGGTTAAAGGCAGATGAGTGACACTAGTTAGACAGGTGAGAGTGAACCAGGTTGATGCCAACGTTGCTCCAGATAAAAGCAGCAACAGTATAAACTTCAGCATGCCCCTGATAAAATCTGCAAATCTAAAACAAAAGCACAGATCAGAGAAGTACAATTGTGATTTTCATACTATTTAAATGTGGTGCTTGACAACTAATTCACTATAGTCTCATTAAACATTTTGGAGACTATAAAAACAATTTTAAAATCGCATCTCATTTTCAGAAATAGAAAAAAGGCATTTTTATTGAATGGTGATATTTCTATCTGTCAAGCTGAAGAGCCATGAATATTTTTAGCTGTCACAAAATAACAACCAAACCAGAACAATTCTCAAGGCATCAATGGAAACACGAAAGGGGTTTTTTCTTCTGCATTTGTTGGACACAACATCACACCGCTACTTACATCGCTGTTTTGTCAGCATTTGCCAGTCTCCCTTGGCAGACACACTGCTCAATTAGCATATGAGGAGGCTGCTGAATTTCATTCAAGATATAGTTAAGTGTCAAGATTCATTCCTGTGGGAAATGACAAAACTCCAAATACCAGAATCCCTAGATCGAAGACGACAAGGAACAGTTTCTAAACCCTTGATGACGATGAAGCTCACAGTGGCTTAGGCAAAGGAGGAACTCTCTACACAGGTGGTCAACACCAGTGGAGCTTGGTGCCACTCCACTCCCACTCCTCTACTAGCTGATCTACATCTACACCTGATGGTACAATTGCTTTTTAAATAGTTTGGGTTTGTTTTCTTTTTTTTTTTTTTCCCTTTCAAGGAGACCAAATGCATTTGAGCAATGCTCACGTGGCATAATTATCAGTGCAACTGCTCTTTTCAAAAGGGATTTCAACACAGCTACTAAAAAAAAAAAAGTGTATTAGAAAAGGCAATTTCATTTACCCACTAGTAATTTTCTATAATCTCCTGCTTAGGAGATGAGATTTTGGGCCGGAGGGGTTAGGTGTGTATGTCTAAAGGATGTCTTCTGCTCTCATAGCTTCCTACCTTGATAAGGCTAATGGCAGCACAATCTGCCTAGGCTGGTCCACGATGAAATCTGTCCCATCTGTCAGCTAACTGCTTCCTCTCCCCTAACAAAGATCACTTTACAGGCATATACCATACAGCTTACTTTATAGAACAGATAATGCTACAAACCTTTTGGGATCTAGGAAGTCTAGCTCCACATCCACCATAAGGGATGTGTAAGTAAAGTAACGTAATTAAAAAAATAACAACAACTCAACCCATTTCTTTCCTCTTACTTTGATTCTCCCTGTGCTTTAATTCCACACTGAATTTAGCAGTGAGTAATTCAATAGGTAGGAGAGGAAGATCAATGCTGCATATAATCTTAGAAGTTTATGACTGCTGTGTTCAAGTGGCTTATGCATTAATCTCTGACAGTCAGAGGTTAGCTGCTACTGTTGTTTTTTCTGACAATCCAAATCCAGCAATCAGGATCGCCTCTTCTTGGTGGTTTGCCAGTTTCTTTAATTATTCTTTGAGATCACTGAGGTCAAAATCAGCAATTTGAGAAGCCTATCAGAAGCATTCTGAAGCACAAATTTTAGACTTCTTCCCCAGGGACTCCCTGCTTTGCCTGCTGGCAAACATCACTGTTGCCTCTCCTTACAGGCAAGAGCAGTTACCTATACTCTAATGAACAGTGTGAGAAACACCAGCTTTTGTGGAGCGAGATTTACAAAACAGATCAAGAAGAGTTCTCTGGGTTTTCCTCCATCTCTATCCTACCACCACAGATATGCAGGGGTGGGAGGACAATACAAATCTAAACCATTCTAGATACTTAAATGGAGCAAATAACTACCTTGACTGAGCAATTGCAACTCCTTTTGACACGACCCTGGTCTGGCTATCAGCTGTAGCAGCAAGGAGCTCTCAGATATCACAGAACTTCAGAAGGGACAAATACAAACAGAAAGGTTTGCACAGCTACTGCATTCAGCCAGCAACAGAAATCATGGAAAAAAATGACACTGCAAACTAGCCTGAGCTTGGTAATTAAGGGACTTCTGTTTCTTGTCTGTCTACATGAGAATAAAGGTGACCATCACAACACTTGTTTCAATACACACACAAAAAATATTCTTTTTATCCTGTGACCCCAAGGATCTACTTTCAAAGCCTTCTGTTCTGTTTAAATCCTTCTTCATCATCTAGCATGTAAGGGAATATCTGCAGCTGCTAAAAGAGTAAGCACACCTGGAAAGGTGTATCCTTACCCAAAGACCTCTGAGCCCGCAACAATCTCCTGCAGCCCAGCAAATCCAGCCCTAGGCTGGATCCTACAGTTAAATCACAAACCTGAGTTGCTGACAACACTGTCTGTTGCTAAGGAAATTATCACCATGTCATGAAGTTTCAACATTTTGACTACACTGCAGGTTAAACACAAGAAAAAGAACTGAGCTGTTGAGGACAAAACCTCAGAAATATCTATGATCGTTTGCAAATGTGGAAAAAAATCTGATAAAAAAAGAATAGATTTATGTTTCCATGCAATGATATGAGTATAGCTCTTTGCTATACTCATATCATTGATGCTGTTTTTCTTCAAACCAATATCGTTTGAAAGCTGCCAAAGGGTACAACACCTGCCAGCTGCCCAAAATAGCCCTGCCTTTTCAATTAAAAGTGTATCACACAGATTGGTAAGACATAGCTAAGCTCATTGCTATTGGGACAGCAGTGGATGGAGAGTGAGAGGATTTATATAGTGTGCTGAGGAAAACTTGCACCATTTTGAAAATGAGATAAGTAAACAAATTTCTTATTTGGGCATTACTTTAAATGTAGATGACTTAACACCTACTGTGATATGTAGGACCAAATACTCCAGGGGCAAGGCTCAGGCTGCTGCAGTTCTAAATGGCAGAATCTGCACTGACCAAAATGAGAGAGGCAAATTCCTAAGTTGCACACATTGTGCTTTGATAAATTAGCAGGAAAAAATTTAGGAAAAAATAACAAACCAAAACCAACAGCTCCTTGAGAGGTGGTTAAGGGAGAGAGCTGCTTGCTTGGCAAGTCACAGTTCTGACACTGAAATACATCAACTTGTCAGCCTTGACAAGAATCATTAGTTAATTTTCCTAATTACAACTTTCAGCAGATTACAGTCAGGCTCGTCATTGATTCAACCCTACACAGATAAATGCTGAATAGGCCTAAAAGGGAGAGTGATTCATCAGGAGTGACAAATTACCTCCTCCCTCCCTTTCTGTGTGCAAACCCTCCCATTTGAACCATGCATTGCCCAAGTTAGAAAGGTATATTTGGAGGCAGACTGTTGGTATTTTTTTTAATTTACTCAAAAGCAAAGCTCTGAATGCTACAAAATGCCGGTATTCAACAAGGTTTGAAATCAATTTTGAAGCAGTTAAAGAGACCGTCAGCATTTCCTTAAACTTATCCCAGGCAATATATTAAATAAATTAATCTACCATAAAGATTGAGATTTGCGTGTTGGCATTGAGTCAGCAGATTTGCTTCTAACAAAGTTAAGTGAGCTGCCAAGGGCGCCCCTCTACTATGGAAATGTTGCAAATATTCCAGAGCTTAACTCATGATGGAAAAGATTAAACTGGAACACTACCTGCTTCAGCATGTAACTTGCTAATGGCACTGGTGTCACAGCAGTGGGTTGCAAACACCAACTTTTAGAGAGAAAACCTTGTATCTGAGCTTAGCTAATCAAAAGCAACAAATTTTAGAGGAAATCAGGGTGTGAACTTTGTTTCAACAGATTAAGTCTTTTGGCCTGCATCTGGAGTGGATGGGAGGGAAGCAGCCCTTCTTCTCTAGCAGACTCCTCTCTAGGTCAGGAGGCTTTTTTTTTCCTCTCCCTCCACTGCAGTTGCTAGGCAGCCTGCAAAATGTCAGGATGAGAAACCTCACATTTCTTTATGCGCTGTGTACTCTGATGATGCACGGCAAGTGAAAAGAGGGGGGAGAAGAAAAAATTATTAAAGAAATCTTCAACTTCTGTCCTAAAAAGATGTCTTTCTGGGTCCACAATCCCACAATGACCACAATAATAACAGACCCCTGCACTTGTACTGAACTCAGTGCAGAACAGACATATAAAGAGTAGACACAGAGAAGCCAGGACAATGCTTAGACACTGTGGTGTAAGGGGAACATGTGATTGGTTTTAATCAGCTTTATAAACTGTGCTCGAGAACCTCTTGAAAGACTTTTTCTTCCTCCCTATACCCCTTTTTTAAAAAAAGGAGATCTCAATGACAAAAAAGCAGTTGCCTTTCGATAGGGCAATCTATTTCTCCCTTTTCCACTCCCCATGTCATCAGCATTCGACCAGAGAGAACTGTGTTTGGATACATGAGAAGTGTAGGTACATCCATACTGTAGCCTATAGCAGTACAGCAAAAAGTCAACAGGACATAGGGGAATCCAGCAGCCTGGCCAAAACAGACCCACACTAAGGAGATGGACACTAATTTCTTCAGTGCTTTCCAAATGTGCTACCTCATACCACACATCTGAACTCACAAGTGTTTAAAAGGAGCACAAAGGAAGCAGTTGTCAGGAATAACAGTATGACGTGCTAAACTGAGCTCCATGCATGTGGAGTTCCCAAACCCCAGCAACCACTGACATGGAGCATACAAATTATTGCTCTACAAGAAACACATAATCCCCAAATTCATTTTCCATTTCAAATTTCTAGAAGATGAAAGAAAACAAGTTATGTTATTAAGAGGCTAAGCTAAATGACAATCACAGTTGAAGAAATGGAGAAGGACATGTAATTATTCCTACCTTGCCATTGCTATGCCAACAACACAACCTCCAACTATAGACCAAAATCCAATCCAGCCTGCATCAACCTAACAGGAAAAAGAACAACAAAAACAAAAAGGCAAATAAGATAGGACATTACTTTCAAAACAAGTGATGTGTAGGAGCTGCAAACTGCTCATAACAGCCCCCAATGACAATCTGAATATCCTTTTCTAGGATATTCAGAAGGAAATAAATTCACTAAAAGAAAGCATGACCAAGTAGCCTATGCCCTAAATGTGACATCTCTGTACAGAATCTGAGTAATGTCCTCTGGATTTTTATAATACTCTATCAAAAGCTTAGAAATCCTCTTCTCCCCATTTTATCTTTGCCACCCAGTAAACATTATTTTCTTTTTACTGAAGTGCAGCAGCCAACAATACTTCCATTTCTTTACTTCCCTTGTCCTTCTTGTCAAAAGGTACATACTGTTCTGAAAATACCCACCGCTGGTGTAGAGTCAGCAGGGAGAATTGTGACAGTTCAGGATGCAAAAGTTACAGTTTATTTTGTTTAAAATTTCAGGAGAAAAGCAGTCTATACGTATAAATAGCATCTTAAACACAAAAAAAACCTGAAAAATTGTAAGCTATTGAAAAATAAAAACATGCCACTTACAAAATAGCTGCTGATTATCAGTGAGGAGATACTTACTTGGCTTACGTGAACTGGCGTTAATATCAAATCCAGAACACCAGACCAGCCAGAGAAAACACCCAGTGGTATAGCATAGGCTAAAGCAATCATCAAGAATCGGAAATTGCTGTGAAGACAAAACATATGCAATTAGCTGCTGGATATGTTAGAAATTGCACCAAGATTAGCTGATAGAGTAAATGACACCCTATTCTGCCCATCAGGAAAAATAACATAGGTCTGAAGAAGCAGCAAGCCAGGAAAAACAAGAAAGGTATCCGGCCGTGTCACTGAAATTCCAGTGGCTGAGATGTTACTGCCTTAGCACTTGATAATAATAAAAGGCAGTCTCTCCATGTGGCTCAAAGATTTTTGTAACATGCTGGGCTCATATGTTTTTCATTTCTGCAAGTAATTCTTTCATGCATTTGCATGGGCAACCTACATAGCCTAAGTGTATGTTAGGAACAATAAGCACTTATTTAAATAGCAAAAGGCATATTTCAAGAAAAAAAAATCAGAGATTCACACTTGATGATTTTTTTTAAACTGTTCTACTTCTCTTTATTTTGGTGAAAGGCAGGGAGAGCTCTGGGAATAAGTTGTGAGAGTGGAAAATTTTGACAGTTTGAACTGTCAGAAAACAGAGACAAGTATAATCTTCTGCTCTAAATAGTCAGCACCTTTGATTTTTTCCTCCCAATTAAAAATTATTCAACCTTTGGTATTCAGTGAAGATGAAGCAGTCAAAGCTGTGTCATCATCTTCATTGTACACAGCTGAACAGGAGTTGGCAGAGAAATACTGCCACCAATTTCCCTCACACACCCACTGTTACTGAAAGCAAATATGAAATCTTCGTTAAGAAACATCCAACTTCTCAAAAATGGTTTGATTTGGGAATAAAACCAGAAAATATATTTTGGACTCCCCAACAGTGATATTTTCCAGTGATCCCAAGGTTATCCCATGGGACATGTATGCAACCACAAAATGTGGCTCCTCACGATTCCCAAACAATTTACATAAACCAGACCGTGATCAATACCAGTGCTTTGGCATGCAGCAGCAATTTGATAGCACATAGTTATGAATGCCAAGAGAGAAGGGAAAGAGCTTCAAATACTCTCCAAAACATGCAGAGGTTTGCTGCTTACACTGTTTTACTCCCCTCGAAGATCCACGCGTGGCACACCAGCCAGCGTTTTCTGCACTGTTCTTTTTCACACATCCTCGTCTTGAAAAACACATTTCTATCACATGAACATATCCTCTTCCAGTATCATTCATATCAGATTTAATTTTTAATGCAATGAAAAACAACTCCCAAACTTCCAGCTCTTCCACATGCTGCTCAGAGTCCTCTGAATGCTGAAGTGTCTGATGCCTTCCCAAAAATCTCTTTTTCCCCCTCTTCGGAATGCCACACACTTATCCTAGTCTATCTTGTATCATCTTGGCATCTCTCAAGGCAGGTTTTCTGATGCTATTTGATACTATCCATGTCAAAGCTAATTCAACATCTGCAGAATAAAATAAAAGGGAAAGTGCCCATTTTGCAAAGATGTTTATATATAGTCATGTTGTAGATTTCAAAGAGGGAAGTCGTCTGAATTCACTGTTCTGAAATGACACTTGACTGATATTAAGAATCCTTGGGTATCAGAATCTCTTCTTCATTAAAGAGCTACTTTAATGAAGTAGAAGTCCAGGTGAATACTTTGTAACTTACTTGATTGAGCTCTCCTGTGACATATTTTGTCTTCTGTTGCTTGAGCAACAAAATAAGACTGGCACAGGGGATAGCTGCTCTTGCTCCAAGTCTTAGTCTTAGAGAACCAACCCTGCATCACAACATCATCCAGTGACAGAGGCTCCTATGCTGCCACCCTGCCGTCTCCAGACTAAAGAAGGTGACCAGGAAAAAGGAGAAAGATAAACAATGATAGAGCAGCACGAATTATTGGATGCCATTCTGTCCCCATGTCCAGTAATAGCTTGTGCTGGCTATGTTAAGTACTAAAGATATTGGAAACATACATCCTAAGTAGCAGCTCTGCTTCTCATGGCTCCAGACACTTGTATTTGTTTCTGCAATTTTGCAATTGCTCCACTGAAAACAGGAAAATGTGCTGTCTGTCACACCATCAGTTGGTGAACCCACACTGTTTTCCATCGTATCAGCCTTTATGACAGGATATCGGCATTAGCTTCTCTGTTAAATCATTCTGCTGGAATATGAATTGCCTTTTTCTTTTGGTTTTGGGTTTTTTTTTCAGGAACCTACTTAACACCACTAGAAGCTGTAAGACAGACTGGTTCAGAGGGGAGCCCCATCAAAGTCAGTCACAATTTTCAGAATAACTTTGACAGCACCTATTAACATCAAATGTACCCTGGGCAGTTTCCATCACTGGATGGTGATGTCATATGAAAGTTTAATTAAAGAAACAATGATGTACAAAACCCCATGCCTTCAAAATAGAAGAGTCATGTAACCAGCTAAAAGCGTCTGATTTTTTCAATGCAAAACCAAAGTTTTCTTAATGAAGATTTTAAGACTATCAACTATTTACTTGTATAACAATTTCTTTCATGGAATTTTTTTGCATATTCTGAAATGGGGGGAGGGGGAAGCCATATTTGCTTCACCCAAGAAACTGAGAAAGGACACTATGTTTTTTAATGGAAATTCAAGCTACATTTCTCACAGTGTGTGTTAGACTCTTAAAGGATTTGGGCTTAGCTCCCAAACCATGACTAATCTGTCGTCTCCCACTTCAGGCTGAGAGAGTAGGATTCAGGAGATAAGAAGTGATCAGCTAATCAATATAACCTGTCAGAAGCAGGGATACCCCAAATCAGGAGGAAGAATCAAGTTCCTAAGCAAGAGTTGCAAGGATGTGATAGATCCAGCTGGCATCCAAGGAGAAAGGTCAATGACTTCAATGGTAAAGTTATGCTATGCAGTTTTATTTTAAGTAATAAAACTGCAGCCTGGGGGATTGAAGAAGGAAATTATGAGCATCTCTATTCTCATGAGTGCTTTTTGGTGCACAGATGGGTCAGCCCACCAGCTCATACACATCCTAAATGCTTTAAACACAGTTCTTGTACCAGAGGGTAACTCTTCAATAAGGGGAAATCGTGATTTCCTGGTACTCATCAGCTGATTACCTTCAGTATACACCATTAAGTCAAAAGAAAGCCTCCCTGTGCCAAGAATTCTAAAGCCTAGATTAGGCAGGCAACAGAGCTTAGAAGCTAACGAACCAGATGATGAATTTCTCTTGAAGCACAGCAGATACGATTTCCTTTTATAAAACCCCCTTGCTTGATGGATTGTTGCTGAAAGGCTCCCCAAGATAAGTGGGTTTAATGATGAACTGTTGATTGTTTCATGTACAGAGGAATGAAGAAGTGCCTTTGATAAAGGGTAGCATGGAAGAATGCATAAAGGCCAGAGGGAAGGGAGATAGATAGAATGATTTACCTGTCCGTATTTGAAAAAAACACCTCTTGGATCTTGGAGACACTATAAACTATACTCATTATTTAAGCATCCAGCATGTTTTCTTAAGTTTCATTGATTATGATTAGTAAGCCAGCTTTGCTGTTTGCCTCCTGACCTCACCAGTATCATAGGTCCAGTGTTTACAACACTTTCAACAAGGCATCTAACGTTTATAAAGCTCCCAAATGGAGTACTGTCAACAGAAATTTTGCATTTCAACTGCAGAATCAGTGCTGTTTGGACTTCTGTTCAACAGCAACATTTTTACAACAGAGCCCTCAGGCATGGTCTTAATGCACACCACCTTGGGTGTGAAGCAGCATTATCATGTGTGCTAAGCTTTCTTGTGGGAATTGCTATTTTTAATATCCTAAGTAGGTGACTTTGCAGACTAACCAGCCAGCTGTACTGACACCTTCTCCCAAGTACTAGCCTGCTCCAGGATGAACACACAGGATTAAGCATATTGTCAACTTTTGCTCCACCAATCTAAAGCAAAAGTTTCCAAAAACAGAATTAAAATCCCTAATGACAACAAGGGACAAGTGGGTTTTTTCTGCCTCTAAAAACACTTTTAGAAAGTACAGCTCACGATAGTTCTGTAATAATTAAATACCTAAAGCTCCACGCTATCAAAAGTTTCAGGCATTGTANGGGGGGGGGGCAGGACTGTGGCTTACCAAAAGAGCCCAAGGGGGAAAAGCTGCAAAGCTGGAATTGGCACACTTTGTGTTTTAACTCTTTGTGTTTTAAACACCAAAATTTAAAGAAAACTAGTTCACCCTTGAACCTGACCTGACACTTCTATTCCCATTCATATTTTAACATACAATTAATGAGATTTCAAAGATCATATAATGATTTTAGATACCTCATAAATTGCCCCCATGGCTGGATGAAAGTAGCTGAATACTTTTTTGAATGACAAGCAAACCCCAAATTCATTCCAATATAATAATCACAGAAGAAAGCAGCTTGTTAGTTATTCCCAGTGTTGTTCACTGTTACCTCACATCTTGCAGTACACACTCTGTTAACAGTCTTGTATGACCTGAGGTAACAGAAGCATTGCCTAAGCAAAGCCATGCTGACAGGATGACTAAAGCAGTGCTGGTGCTGAAGGACTCTGTCATGAAGGCTTGAGATATACCCAGTGATTTAGAATTTAATATCTGCTTTTTAGCGGTTAGCATCCTTTTATGTCTCAGCATTAATATTTAATTTTATTTTGTTTAAAAGCATTACAAACCAACTTGTTTTCTCAATGAGAAGATTAAAGCACGCTTGTTTTTATTTATTCAGGTGCTGATCTGCTTTGAAGTGGCAACCCGATGAGGACATACCTTAAGAGTCTGCAAAAACTTCTCCTGTAGCTGAGCCGCTGACTCGCTGCAGCCACACTGGGAGGGAAAGGAGGGCGCGAGGGGAAGTAGGCCAATGCTGCTGAGAAGATCAGGGAAACCATTCCAAATTCTAAACAAGAGGGCAAAGAAAAACAAAGCCAAGAACAGATGTTAGCATTGAAATACTTGTTTTGGTACAGTATTGTTATCAGCCAGCCTCTGATACATCAATCTCACAAGTACTTTACTGCTCCTGACAACATAACTCCGTAACTTGAAGGAGAATTTCTTTTTCCTCCCCAAGCACGATTTCAAATTAAGATGGAGAATCAGTGATATTGAGAAATACAGGCAGTCCATTCCAGTGACTGAGGGTGCAGAGAACCACATTTACACATGGAGAAGGCAGTGAAGCCAAAGGAAAGCTCTTGCTTTTCTTGTTAGCGAGAACTGCATTACAAAGATTTGGCCACATTTCCTCATGATGGAAGTAACAAAGTGCAGGTAACAGTGTGCTAGAGACTTTAAACAGATAAGAGTGGGGACGCTCCAGGGCATAGAATGACAATTACTCAGCCACAGGATGATAAAGGCAAACAAAAGGTCAAGCAAGGCAGCATCTCAGACACAAACAGTATTACATGGCAACAGAATATAAAGAGAAAGGTGCAGGAGCAGCCAAGGCTCAGGAATAGAGAGTGCACTGGTAATAAGGAGAAAAATGAAAGAATACAGCTGTTTGCAGATACTCTTCTTGTTCAGCAGCAGGTGTTCTAGATCTTTAAAAAATGTCATAGCAAAAATTTGGACCTGAACTTGCAAAATCATGAGCACTTCAGAGAACATACTCAGCAAGTGCCATGATCATACATTCTGATGCCACAGACAGTCTAATTAATTTGTTCTACAGGTCTTTTACAATGTATATCATGTTCTCCGCAGTCCTCAATCCCAATGTTTCTCCTACACCCTTTGAAAACAAGATTCTTTGCTGCTGGAGAGAAAAATGTATAGCTGAAGCATGTTATCTTTAAAGAACCTGTGATCTTGTAACACAGTGTTCACTGACACCACAAATAAATTCCAGCAGAGCTGGATACTCAATTGCGTTCATTTTCTTTTTTCTTCTCTTTTTTAATAAATCAATATGAACATGCACCTTGCCAGCTCTTCTGCTAAACCAGAAGAAAATAAATTCAGGAAACTGAGAAGTAAATAACACTCGGCATCTAAACGGATCAGCTGGATATGGGGAAGGGAAATGAATGCTTCTATTCAGTGTATGGAAAAAAGTCTACACTAATTTTCTGTTGAAGGCATACTGGGAGTGTGACAATGCCATTCTTTAGGATCAAACACTAAAGGATTCATTTTGAATTGCATGGTGTCTCTTTTTCCTGCTGTGGTCTAATTGCATGTTTTGAGGGTTGAGGGCACTTTAACTAGACCTTCTCACTGTATCTTTTCTGTTCTACGGAAAACAGATTAACTCCTATCTTTTTGTATGTTGTTTTCAAGACCACAAGCAGTGGATGAAGAATTTGATCATCCCAGACCTAAAAAAGGGATAAGATGCTCTGTCATAACAGGATGATACTGGACAGGGAAACAAGATTTGCCAAAAGCAGTCAATCTCCTTTTCCTGCATCTAAGTCTACATACAGATTTACAGGTATACACAGGTACATGCAAACACACACCGTAACCACACATTAAAGGGACATTTCAGACCACAGACAGGTACAGCCAACAAGAACGTGACCACACAAACCATAAACTTTGTCTGAGCTGCTTATTATTTAACCTCATTACACTGCTATTCCATAAGGAGAAAGGCTTGGTCTTTCTCTAAAGTAAATCACGTTTATAATTTTTAAGTCACAGTAATATTTTATAAGAGGTGCCCATATGGGATCTCTTCTATGGGCCAGTCAGATTTCTGCCAGTCAAACTGCAGCAGCAGGAGTAGTAACACTTGTTTTTAAAAAATTCTTAAATTCAGCATGCAGTCCTCGTTGTACTTCCCTGCAACTCTTTAATGTTTCCCAGAGTTACACTTGCCAGGCTAACAAATTTGCCTTGCAAGCACTGCCCTCATACACAAAAGAGCAGAATTGACTTTGGACACTAAAGCAGCTCCCTCTATTGAAGAATAGAAGTCTTTAGTGTTGTCTTAGCTTTGCTCATCATGCTTTCATCTCTCAAAACCCTGTGTGCTGCCAAACACGTTGCATTGTTTCCACATTAGGAAACCCACACCTTTATCTCCACTGTCATTTACTCTACCAAGACTCAATAAAGAAAAACACAATCTAAAACTTGTCCTGGGAATCTAAGCAGGCAATAAAAGCAAGCAAAAGGTAAGAAGTAGGTCAATAATGAGACAAAGGGAGCTGTAGTCACAAAAAAGGAGGAACTCATCCACAGAAGCTGACTACTGGCTTCTCAACTGTGCATTGCATGCAGCAAAGCACCCAGAAGTGGGCAAGTCAGCATAAATTGGTGTGCAGAAATACAGCCATATATATCTCTAGCTGAGGAGTCAATGTGGAATGTTTCATAAAGGCTGCGTACCATGTGTCCATCAAGGTGGCAAGATGCCTAAATCTCAGCCTAGAAAGCATGCAACCTGCTTGCCTGTGAAAGCCCCAAACAGAAATAGATAGATAGATAGATAGATAGATAAAAGGTTTACAGAAGCACAAGCCTCCTCAATACAAGGTCTTTTTCCCTCTGAAAGGCTCCTCATAGCACAAAAACTTACACAAATTCAGAGACTCTCCTCCCCATATTGTCACAAAAGGTAAAGGGAGGGATGAGGGCACTTTAAACAAACAATGTTTTTGAAAAAAAAAACCAAACCATAACTAACCAACCAACAACAACAAAAAAAATTATATTGATCTTTAAGAAAGCACACAGCTCAAAATGCTCTGGCTGCAGACCAGAATAATTCAAGCTTCCTTATGTGGTTCAGGTAATACAATCCAATCCTGATTTGCTACATCTGTACTATTTCGATTATGAACCAGTGTGCAGAGACACAGATGACACAGAAAGAGGTCATGATAACTCAGCTGAGCTCTTAGTCCACGTTTGTGATAAAGGAACAGCAATTTATTAGAACACAGAAGAGACTGGAGTTAACTGAGCAATTTCAGAATGCATTTATAAGCAATTGCTTCATAATCACGTTTGAGGTTAAGTCCTTGGAAAATTAGCACACTCTTGGTGTGCTACTGATCCCAAGTTACCATTTCACATCATTACAGTCTTTTAAAAGCTATCACCTAACTTTCAGAGTCTGCTTATGTAATGCTACTTTACACAACAGCAACAAGCTCCACCATAAGCACGACTCCCGAGTGCTTGGCTTGTGAAAATGGCTTTTCCATAGTACCCAGAAGGAAAAGTTCTACCGAGCCCAACCACACTTCCTGAAGTGGGCAAGTAGGACACTTGGGTCCAACTTCTCTTTCTGCCACATTCTGTACCACTTTTACTAGTAATTAGTGAGGTCAATTTTGGCTTTATTTTCTGCATAGCTGACTATGGGTACAAACAGGACCCTACCATGCCTATTAGGTATTGTTGGGTGAACAGGTGAACAGAGCTGTACAAGTACCCCCAAAGTAGACACTCATCATGAGGCAGCCTTCCTTCCACCTCTGGAGCTGACCTGGTGCAGCAGAACTCAGGGCAGGCAGACCTTGCTCCTTCTCAGGGGAAACAGGACTGAGGTGAGACAGGACAAAACCCCCAATGACATTAAGACAACATCCTCTTGGGAGAGTCGCTACCAATTTTAAACCAGTTGAACATGTTACGGCTGTCCCAGCAGTTCCCTGAAGGCCAGCAACATTCAGGAAACAGCTCTTTTCATTGTCTGAACAGCTGCAGGTGCTGGTGCTCCTGAGAAGATGCACCCCCTCCCTACAACACAACCACAAAAAGAAATCAGCTCTGCTCCTAAGTGAGATTTACAGATGTCCCACAAAACACATTTCCTACCCAGCTGAAGAGCTGATGTAGTACATCTTATGCTGGGACCAATAATCCCAAACAAGTCAATGGGATCTTCCCACTTTTCTAGCTCAGAAAGGCAGGAGCTGTGCTGAGACATGGGACAGACAAGACACACCTATGAATCTCAGTGGCAAGCAAGATCTCTGGCAAGCTGCTTGGTGGCAGCATAGTTTCTTAAGAAATTGCTTAAGAAAACCTTCCAGAAAAGATTGGAAAAGAAAGTTATTCTAATGGACGGCTGAATGCAACATTCCTAGTGCTACCACACTCAAAACGGTGGTTTTAGGCACAAAAATGTACTACCTTTAGGTGGCTGAACTACTCTCTCTCTGTGGAAAATCTGGAGAGGGAGAGCTAAAGCACTTCTTTAACTGCTAAATTTTTCCTCCTATTATCTACCGTTCCTCAGGACAAAGGCTGACTTGCCTTCATTTTTCCTTCTTTTACACTGGTCCTTTCCATCTGCCATGAGATCTTTGGAGTCTAACATAATCAACCCCAAATTATCTTGTTCCAATACATTTGAATCCAGTAAAAAATAGGTTACTCAAAAATACTTGCTGAAACAGTCATCCAACTTCTACTATGCTTTCTTTAAAACACACAGTAAAGTGGCCCTCACCCAAGAGGAGTATTAACTCTACAAAATTTCCATAAGAATATCATCCAGGAATAAATGGTTACAAACAGCTAACTCAATCTCATAAACCTGTACATAAACTACACAGTATATACAGTATATATACTTTAAGACTCCTGGAACACTTAGGGCAAAGTCCTGGCTGAATTTCAGAGGCTACAATTATAATGGGAGAAAAACAAAACCAAAACAAGATATGGTAGTTTTGTTAATTTCAGCTGCTCTTAAAGCTATATACCAGTTTATATCCACTAAGAATCAGATCGTAGACTCTTAAAACACTCAAGCAACTCTTTTTCCATAAAACTTGCTGCTAATTTTGGTAGATGACATCGAGAGCCAGAGAAGCCATTACAATAAAACGATCAAGGACATACCACTTAAACTTTATCAGGTGAATTTTCCCCCACTGACTGTTGTACCTCATTACAATTGCTCACCACGTAAGAATTACGCAGTTTGAGTTAAAAAACAAAATCTATTGAGTTTTAATTTCAATGCTAGATTCTTAAATACTAATAACCTAATCACATTTGAAAGGCATATGCAAGCCAGAAATTAAGACTGATTTAATGCAGGAAAGAATTTAATGTTGAAACACTACTGGATTTCTATCCTTGCAAAAACAAAAGGAAAAACACAACCTGTCAGATACATTTTTAAAATGGAAATTCAAGACATAAAACCAAGTTTGGAAGTTCAGCAAAAATTCTCTTAAGGTCAGATGATAGAAACAAACAAAGTAATTCATTTGGAATCAGTCTGTACAAAAGGCTATTTTTTAAACCTCTCCTACAGAAAAGGGGAAAAAATTGAATCCTTCTGATGGTACAACATTTCACTACTACGTTACTTTCCATCAGCCATTAACTGCTTTCTCTGCAGACCAGCCACTAGAGGGTAGTGGTTCACAAGTACCAAACAGGCGAACTTATGTAACTCTTTTTTATTTTTTTACCTTTTTTAAATTTTAAACCCCACCTGCATACAGCACAGCTTCAATGCGGTCCTTGATGTGCTCTGTGTTGCTCTGCAACATCAGTGGGAGCTGAGATGTTCCATTAGGAGATGGCACTACAAGAGGTCCCACTAAAAAAGCACCTGCAGCACCCAGGTAGTTGAGCAGTGATGCTATAGCTGTTGCTGTGGCACGTTCATCTGGAGAAAACCAGGTTGTGGAAAGGAATGGTGCTGCATTCATCACAGTTGGCCCTGCCAAGCCATTCAACAGTTGCCCTCCATGAATCAGCCTGGAACCAAGAATAGATACCAGTCATTTGGATGACAGCAGCTTTTTTGTTTGTTTGGTTTCAAGTTAAAAAAAAAAAGGAATGCAAGGTATTGAGTGCTGGAGATTGAGAGACTGCACAAATAAATGTAAGTCCTGTGCAAAAAAAAAATAAATTATATACTATATACTCAAAGAAACACAATTAGACTGACTTAAACAATTCAGAGCTACTGTTCTCATTAGATCAGACAAATGGAGAAGCAAATGTTCTCTTCAAAGCAGAGTTTAAAAAAAAAAAAAAAAGGAGTAAAAGAAAGGAATAAAAGGGACTTTCCTTGCAGGAGAAAGGTATCATGATAGGATATGAAAGTAGAAAGGTGTAGTAGCTTTAAATGACAAGCATCCCCAGCCTGACCCCTTGCCTACATAAATCCCAACAGAAAATTTAAATTAGTGATGGCAGATACAAAATTGAAACACTTCAGCATAATACTCTGCATATTTTTTCACTGCATTATTTATTTTTATTTACACACTCAGATGAGCTCTGTGTGCCTGCAGATGAGGAGGCCGGGCTGTTGAGGTTTCCAAGAGAATCGTCTTCTTCACAATCTGGCCATTCTCAACACACTGTTGAAAGAGCCAAGCAAACCCAGATTTTCGTCGTTTTTCACACTCATTGGGATTTAACAGATAAGGCTGGTGACAGAACAGGGAGAGAACTTCCAAGCAGTGAAGTCTTTACAAACTTTGGCTTAATATTAGTACAATGAGCACATACAAAAAGGACTTTTTGAAGGCTCTTCTACATGTGGAAGTCAGCCAGAAACCTTCCACTTTGACTTTTCCAAAAAGTGATCAGCCCCAAAGGGCAAAAGCATTTTGGAATTTATATAAAAACTTCATGTCTAAAAACCAGCTAGTGAGTCAAAAAAAACACTGCAACCCTCCAAAGGAGATCTATCCATTGTTCAGTAAAATGGTGGCAGATGATATTTTTAAATGGGTGGTGTTTTTCTAAGCATAGCAAGAACTTGATGTTATTGCTGCAAGACTGGAGTTGTCAGACATAAAAAGCTATGGCTTGAAATTGGGGAAACATAAGCTAGTATTTAGGCAATGTTTCAAGCCACAAATGGCTGCATAATATACAATAGAGAAGGAGTTTTTTAAAGCAAAGAAACAAAGGAACAAAATACACAAAATAAATACTGACATATTCTATCAAGTTAACAGCTTAGAATGCAATAAAAAGGAATTGGTGTTACTGATTTGTAGTGAATTAGAAATTAATTTTTTAAACAACATTTATTAAAATATACAGAAAAAAAAGAAAAAACTAGTATATATCATCTCAAGGAAACAGTTTCTGAGCTGGGACAGAAGTAACACCTACTCTTAAATATAAGCAAATACAATTTTTTTTTTTTTTAAAAGTTCACATACCAAGGACAGATTACATCTCTATTTGTTCATGATTTACTTCAAACAGACATCAGCAAGGCACAGTCAGGGGTTTTAAATGCTTGTTAAACTGGGCCACCCCAGTAAAATAAAATGAAATAGTTTTAAATAAATAAAAAGCACTACCTAGATAATGCTCTGGTATGTTTTCTGGAGGACACATTACACAAGGCTCCTAGGGTTACTCTCCAACCCAGTGTACTTCAGACAAACCAAGGCATCTTTGTGCAGTTGTCTATTTTCATTCCACTTATCTCACTACAATAAGTTGTCCTCAAACTTATCCTAAACTGTTGCAGAGCTATGCTACATTCCCAGAAACAATTGCATTTCAGTTGCAAGTGAGGTAACTACTGAAACATAAAAAGATTTAATTTTAGTATTTACTCTTGCTCCAAAGGTAATTTAATGCTTAAATTGTAGTTTTGTTAGTGTATACTAGGAAAACTGGGTCATTGCAAAATAATCTTTATAGCTATAGGTGCCACACTAGCACTTCTGCTCAATTATATGATTATTATATTATTTTTTTAATTAAAATATGCCTGCTCTATAGAAATCCTAAAGGCAATTAAACTCATTAAAATCAGTAGAAAGTACAATCGTTTGTCCACAGTGCCTATGGGCATACAGGCACTTCATATGGCAGAAGTAGTTTTGTAAAAAATCCCAAACATATCACCAAACCTAAAGCCCAACTCACACATCATGAGAATTATATGTACTCTTTTCATGTACTTACATTTCAGATGCAGATTATGTCTATCAAACTCCACCATCTATAACTGACCTCTATCCTCGAGGGAGAGACAGATTTTCATTTTACTTTACAAAGGGAGAAAATAGTACCTACATTAACTCTTTGGTTTTTGTAGGTTGTTGAGGGTTTTTTTGGTTGGCTTTGTTTGGTTTTCTTCCCTCCAAAGAGACAATTTTTGCCTCTCTGTAGGTCTCTTCTGATGGTGTTCTCCTGTCTGCTCTCTCTCCTGCCTTGCCCTGCCTGGCGTGCTGTCCCCATGGATTTGTCTTTCCATATGCATTTTTGGCATTTACAGAGCTTGACATTATCATCCAGGTTAAAGCCTCTCTTATCTTCATATTGTTTAATTTTTCAAATATAACATATTGAGGTTAATAAGCACTATTTTTGGACTACTACCACAAATGCCTCTGCCTGTGATAACAGCCTAAATCTTGTTTTATCTATTTTTTTCAATATTGGCTTGAATTAAACTACTTTTTCTCAGAGAAAAAGATTCTTTGTATTGTTCCTGTACACGCCCTAAACTCATTTCCCTAGAGAGGCAGGGATGAGAGATGCAAAAAACGTGATTCAGAGCCTTTACTGCTACTCCAGGAGACACATGTAGCAGCTGCTCCATCTGACAGAGAAATATGAACCCAGGCAGCACTGATGGCTTTTTGCTGTTTGTTACAACATCTTATCATCACCATGGTGGATTTTGATCATCACCATGCTAGATTTTGGTCTCACCACCCATGAGAGTCTCATCTTGTACAACAGGGCTAAAAATAGCTCCAACACCAAGAGACATTTGTTTCTGTTACTCCCTGATTTTCTTGTTGTCTGCACCTTTTGGGTGGCAGAGACAACTGCAATTTCTTCCATCTCTATTTCAGTGTCATTCCACAAGACAAGATTAGTCTTCCCCGAGAAAAGGGCTAGCAAGATAACTTTAGCTCAAGACCCTACCCAGACAGAAAATATTTTTCAGTCTTATTACACTAACAATAATTTTCATCTGTTATTTATCCAGCTCTGCTCTGCTTTTTGGTGCAATGTTTATCCAACCATCATCTAATTATTTTCATGTATCAAGAAGTAGAAAGTTATTGAGTGAGTTCAAATAATAGAAAATAAGAGGAGAAGGAGGCTTTTTAATCACAATCATGAAGGAGAAATTGGGAAAAAATGACACCAGAAATTCATCTCAGACTTACAATACAGCTAATGACTGTCTAGCTTAAAGCAAAACCGGGAATATAAACATCTACCCAAAATACCCTATTTCTAACCGTTTCAGAAGCCATGTCAGGGACTCATGTCAAGGTTTCACCATTTTTGCACACCTGACCTCTCTGCTAATGAATTTCTGTGCTTTTCCAAACTTCTGACTTGCAGCTGAACACACAAGCCCTTTGCAAAAGATAAAATAAAATTAAGGACTAGTAGTAAAAGTGCTAAATATCATATGCTATAGCATCACAGCAGTGGATAACTTACATATTTACAGTATTTATATATCTATTGATAGATAAAAAAATAACACAAAGATGTATATACAACATACACATTTCTTTGCACAAGATGACATTTTTTCCTAAAACTGGCCTCCGAATTGTAAAGAGATAGAACAAGGGATAGTTAAAATACAACAATTGAAATTAGAGAAAAGCTCTTTTTGTACTGTTTTCATCTCTTTTCCAAGTCATTGTCAAGTCATATTATAAATAACTTAAATTATAGGGTTTTCATCACTTCCCTGAGAGAAGACTTTATATGAGTATTAAGAATTAACCTGGTTATACCTGCTTTATTCATGCTCTGCTGTCACTTTTGCAATATCCTAACAGGTAACAACAACAAAAACCATGTAAGGCCATAAGGGCTGAAATCACAATATCACTGAGCAAGCTGGGTCTGAAAATAAAGGAGATTATACAGGAAAAAGGTTTTAGCGATGATAATACTGCATGTTTAAGATAGGAAAGAGCTTCCCTTAACACTTGGCTTTATTTACCTTTTTCTCCCTGTATAGGTTGAAACTTTTCTACGTAAAACCCCAGACTTTTAGTGTTTCTACCACAGTATGTCTCACACCTGCACATAAGAGCATTTCAAATGAAAGGAAATCTCATTAGTTTCCACACTCGGACAGTGCAACAAAGGCAACAGTAGAGGGAAAACAACTTACTCAAAAAATGACTTCTAATATGACAGGTTTAAGCCCAGGTGCTAAAATAAGTCTTGAGAACCCAGTTCTAAGATGTGTTAATTGAACTTGGTTTGGGTAGGCTAGGACTGAAGTCCTATCAATATTTTAACGCTGATAACCGAGTGGGAAAAGCATTTTCACCTTTTCTTTGCCAGGTAACAGAGGTGAAGAGCCAGTCATCCCCAGTGCATTGCTCTGACTCTAAACATGGATTTTTCTCTACCAGCCTCTGATGAGCTCCTGGACAACTGGGAAATTAGGTTTCTCTTGCGGGGAGCAGGGCTCACCTCAAGAGCCTTGTGAAGATGGCATTTTGATGCAGATTTCTTTCCTGAAACTGTTACTGTGCTCTTCCTACTAGCTGCCATGAGAACTGGCTGCTTAGTCATCATTCAAACTTCTTTACAGACGCAACAGAAAAAAACTGCTAATTCAGTTTTGACGCCGTTTGCAAGGCGTGAGGGGCAACAAAGTCACTGAGAGCACTAGCCTGCTGCTGCTCGAAGGCAGCACTGTAGCACACCTCTTTGTCTGGGAAAAGTTTACTGGACTAATCACTGGTCCTAACAACACAAAAAGGTATTCTGGACAAAGTAGTTAATATTTTACAGAAATGGATGGCTGATTTTTCTTTCACATGCCTGACATTTTTACTCATTGAAAGAAGTGGATTGTTCACCTCCAGATAATTTGGAAAACAAATAAGTTTATACAGCAATTAGCTCATTGTGGGAGCTACTGGAAGCAAATGAAAGAATCTCTTCCACTGGAGGGCTTCAGAGCACCTTTCAAGTGCTATTGAATTTAGCCTTACTACCTGGCAACAAAGGAAGTAAAATACCTTCTATTCTGGAGCATCCACGCTGATGTACGATCAAGTTGCTTGCTCAGGAAAAGAAATATGAAACTAAGTCACAATATATACTAGGAGATTTATTATACCTCGGAGGGAACTGATAACAGCTTTGTGAAGAACCACCTCTGATTTTTCACAATCAAGTTACTAGAGTATAGAGCTTTTCCTTCAGACTCACAAATAAATACAACAAAAGAACCCTCTATTAAGTGGAACCTTTTCAGGTACTTTTTAAGGCAAAGATAGAATTAGGGAGGTCAAATATGCTATAGAGTAATTCATTGCTCAGAGTATGGTAAGAGCCTGATGGAAATGCTGTCTGTTCGTAACCTGAAGAGAGCACAATAAGGCTCTATGTCTGGAAAAGGACTGGAAAGAATGATACCTCTGGGTAAAGCAATGAATTCATCTATTAAAAATAACATTATGAAAGATGAATTTCATGGAAATAACTTCCTTTCAATATTTTCATTAAATGATATATTTATACTACAAAAGGTTTATGCCTTCTGGATATTCATGGATGGAGGCCATTAGCATTTTTTAGCTTGGTTTTGATGCATGCAACCACTGATATGTGGAATAATTTAAAGCTGGTTTTCCCCCAACAATAAGAAAAAAATATTACAAGCAGAAAGTCTGCATCACTGTGTGGTACATTATCTCCAGAAATAAGAGAAAAAGAAAAAGAGAAAAACTTTGGGAAAAGTACAGTCAATCATTTTTGTCAGGAACTGGGATCACATTCCAGATCCCATACAAAACGTGGCCTCAGCAGTCGGTCATATCATTATGGGAGCAGGCTTGGCAAGGACGCCATGTCCCAGGCATGTCCTGCCTTATGCCTCTTCTCCCACCCCGAAAGAAAACAGCAAACACACATGCAATGGTCTGAAAAACAGTGAGCTTCAGTTTAGAAGAATTAGAAAAACTGAGTAACTGTGTATTATTAGTGAGAATCTGACAAGGGATGACAAGGATGTGCAAGGAGAGGAATCTGTAATCGCAGGCTAAGACCCCAATGTGTCCATCAGACATCCTGACAGAGGAAAGGGACAAGGAAAGGTACACCAAGACCCCAGGCAGCATGTTGACAAATTCACTCACACCCTCACACCATGTTCTTCTGTAGCAATCACTACTGTCACAGAGCTAAGGAGAAGATTTCTTCACTTAAATATTTATCCAAGTTTGAAGGACAAGCTTCATTTTGGCAATTTTTTATTCTTTTTTTGGTTTTCTTTTAAAGCTAACACACTCCACAAGCCCATTATTAAAAGAAGACATCTTTAAAGCCATGCTGACAGAGGACAAGCCCATCAAACACAAACAGACCCAAACCAAATAGCATTGCTGTAAACACAAAGTAGGCAATTACATTATGGGCTAATGAGGCAAAACGTACTGAACACATTATCAAGGAAGGGGACCATAACTGGCTGCTATCAGGGCTGCACTGGGAGAAAGTCGATAGAGATTACTTAGCGCAAGATAGTTCCTTAGTAGGATTTTTTTTAGTGAAAGAATAGGAATGTACAGGAGATACAGCAGAGTAGGGAAGAGGACAAAACAAGACCTACTTAAATGCTCCCACACAATTTTTCAGTGAAAAAGCAAGAGGATGTTTTGATTATTGATATAAATTCAATTAAAATTAACTCTTCTTAAGGACAGAAATGAGCCAACAGAACATGAGTCACAAGACTAAGGCAAAGAGCTCAATATGATTAAAAAAAAATTACAAGCTTTCTACAGTTAAGGATAACAGTGGCCATTATAAGAGATGGAGCTAAAAAACCCCCAAGAACATGAGTTCTCTTCCCTTCCAGCACAGCCTTATGCTACCTGCAGCCTCTTAGAAATGCAGCCCATTAAACATTGCTGCAATACAATACCAAGCCCCTTCTGCCTGTAGTACAGGCTACATTGAGTCTGTAAATTTCTAATTCAGTAGTCATTCTCATCACTGGGAAAAGCAGATGACACCCACAGTGCCACGGACAAAATCCGGCACAGAAGAAAGAGGGAAGAGCATTTGCCACCAAAACTGTCAAGCTGCCTCCTGTTTCCGCTAAGGCTGTTTCAGCTGAAGTAGAAGCCAATTTGGCAGCCACCAAAGTAGCAGGGCTGATCAGCAGCTGCTGGAGCATGACACAACACATAGCCTGGGCAGCAGCAGGCAGGACCGCTGGGCAGCTGGAGGGACACAATCACCCACTGCATCTACCACTGCCATGGACAAAGAGGCACAGCAGGAAAAAAAAAATCATCAACACTGGGGAACAATTCACAGGACCTCTCATCTAAAACAGCAGCTTTGGAACTGAGGTTAAAAATAAAACCTGTATACAAGATGAATCTGGTGGAGGTAACAAAAACTAGCTTAACTGTTAAATTACAGGGGTATAAAGAGAAAATATTCCTCTTGAGAATCTACCCATGAATGACTTTTTTCCTCGCTCCCTTCCCTTTTTTTTTTTTTTACTATGGATTAAACCCTCCCCCAGGACTGCAGTCAGAGCACAAACCAGCAAGTGCCATCAGCACCAGGCGAGTGCTCCATCTTAACATCTTCCTCCTACGCTCGCTGAGATACAGCACACAAACAGGTACAGTTATTCATCTTTTACTCCCAGAACCACACTTTGGATTAAATACTTCTTTTCATTTCTCTTCCCCAGTGTGTTACAGAGGCCACAACACGTATCACTCTATTTTTTATGGGCAGATTCTTCTACCATCTTCTCTTAAAAGGCTCTTTTCATTCTCTGGAACACTTTAATCCCTCTTCCCCACAGCTGCACCAGTTTGGGGTGGTTTTCCTCAAGCAAGAAGTGTGTTTAGTATTGCCACAAAATACAAGAGTCCTGGTATGTCCTTTCCTACTGAATTACCTCTTCTGAGGTGTCCCTTTGTATTTTTCATGCATGAGAATCATGGCTCACAGTCATTTTAGTATCAGGAAAAACAAATAATGAGATGATCCCATGTCATTTTTCAATCTTTCAAGGACAAAAAGGAAAATGAGGCACTATTACAGAATATATCTAACAAGAATAAAATAATTGATGCAAAATGGGTTGCAACTAGCTAGAGGAAAATAAATGTACCCAAGATGTGCTAAGAGCAAATTCACATATATGATAAAGGGAAAAGGTATTGTCAATACATTTAAGATCAGGGGAAAAAATTTAAAACCTAACTGGTATTATTAAAGAAAAAAGTATTTTTTTAGGACTACTAATTACTGCTGTCCCCCCCAAACAACTATGTAAATAACTGCTCCTGTTTCTACTGTCATTCTCTGTGTTATTGTTTTGCTGGCCTCCAAACACATGATTTAATGATGGTCCTTGCCAAGGAGCAGCCTCTCACTGCCATGACGCAAGGTCCTCAATAACTACTTCTCCATCGTGAAGTCTAATGGGAAGGCCAAACTCTACCAGCCCTCAGCATACTAAGTTCTAATAAATTGTTTAATTAATATATTCGATACAAATGACTAATTAGGTTACATACTTCCACGTCTTTCATTACTCTGTCTTTCAAAACATTTTAAAGAGTCTTACATCACACAGTCAGCCTTTAAAGCCACAGATTTATTGCTATGAGCCAACTTCATCATTTATTTCCTTCTTTCTTATAGGTTTCAATTCATATAGCTTTTTGCCTAAATGCATCACTTTACAATCATATGGAAGACCTAAGTTGTATGTAAATCTACTCCTAAACATAGAGCATGAGATAAACACGAAGTGTGTTGAGAGGGGGAAATAATACTGATTTTATCTATTAAAAAATGGCCTCATAGTAATGTCAGTGATCAGGATAAAATCAAATTCTACGAGTATATACACTCTCAGTGCCAAGCAGTAGTCAAAAAAGAAAGGACTGGACAAAATTCAGGCAAAAAGTATTAGCAATGCTCTTGTAACCATCAGGGAAGGAAAGAAGGTACGAGTTCAGGAATGAAACAATTTGATAATGGCATTTGTTATGCTCTATAAAATTTATATTAACTGTGAACTGAAAAAAAATATGTGTGGCAAATGAGGTTTGTCATAACACTTAGAAATGAATAATGGTTTGGGGTTTTGTTTTAAGAAGTCAAATTCACTGTCACATATCTGGCATTTGACAAACCCAGAAGTGCGCAATACGTAAGAAAACCTTATTTGTGTGACACAAACTAACCTCACAGGTTAGTGGGCTTGGAAGGAAAGCAGGTAAGCAAGTGCCCATGTGTATGAGAGGGGTTTTACTAATCTATGCATGGATTAGTTTCTCAATCTCACACACAAGTCTATACTTCCACATTTTCACCATGCACTCCCATTTCAGCTTTCACTAAGTTTATACAGTTCTGGCATGGATTCCCAGTACAGTTTTAGGTCACGCTGTCAGAGAATGAAAATTCACCATAAGGAACAGCTGCTTCAAGAGACCCACTCAAATATGCAACCTGAATTCTCCCTCATACAAGGGCATCAAATGAACTGAAATTGGAGGTTAAGGTCTGTTTAAAACACGAGTCAGAGAGTTGGAGATAGTCTTAGCCTGCTGTTCCGTGCTAGAGCCAAAAGCATAATTACAGACTAGAAAGGAGCTTAAGAACACACTCGGATATTACAGGTCTGTGTGAGATAAGGAGCATAAAGCAGTCAGGATTAAATGCCAGTCTTAACAGTGATTTCCTCACGTCTGTGATTGCTCTGATAGGCAATGGGCTTTACTAGCTCTCCTTAACGTTAAATTATAAGAGCTTAGGGTGCAGAGACAGCTACAAAGCAGAAAAAGCCCTAAACCTGACAAACCTCTTGAACACTCTTGTAATTTTATGTATCTTAGCTCTGACATAATTGTCCCATGGAAATCCTTCAGTATATTACTGTAGATTACCCAGGGACTGAAAGAACACATTACAAAACATGTAAAAGCATTTAAATAAATTCCAGTTACACTGGCTTCTAAAATGCTCCAGTATGAGCTTGTGTGTGGTCTTCCCCATCTGACCAATACTTTAATGTTCAAACTGTCATTTTAAGGCACACATTCAGAGTAAACACATAGTTTACTGCTCAGGCAGTTGTTGCTAATGCATTAAGCAGTAAAGCTCATCTCAAAGTATTATTTTATTTGGCATCATGCTTCAAGTAATACATGAAAACTGGCCTTCAGTTTCAGCCCTCAAAACAACACAAGTTACCTGGTAGATCATCCTACAGTATGTACAAGCATTTAGTCTCAAGAAATCTTCACTGAAAAAAAACCCTTTGCTTCACACAATTATATGTAATTAATTCTCTGCAGATTTTTAATCAATCTGTGTAATAAAACCCAACAAAACCTAAAATAACTACTTCCCCAGGTAGAGCTGCAATTCTTGAAATATTTTTAAGTAGGCCAAGCAAACAAATTTATCAGTTTCAGCTGAAGATAATACATATTTTCACAGCATGAATAAATGCACTAAGCAACCTTTTCCATAGGATTCTGCTCATGCTTTTTTTCCCTATATGGTTTTCACAGAAATGCACCATATTATTTTACACATCTCATCAGACACTACACAGTCAGCAGCCTTTCCTTGCCAAAGCTGCTTTTTGACCATTACTCCTTCAGCATTTATTTTTCTCTTTTCCCAGATCCCCTCAACTGCAGTTACACTGGAAAACACTTGTTTAACGGTGATCAAAGCATGTGGAAACTCTCCCACCCTCTCCCCGTACCTTACATCTAAATCTCATTTGGGAATTTCTTCTTAGGTTCTTAGAGTCTTCATACTTGCTTTGGTAAAGCCTATGGCATCAAAAGTCTTTTGGCATAAACCATGAATTAAAAGTGACATAAGACGCCCCATTTAACTGTATTTAAACCATCCGTCCCATTTAAAAGATAAATACACATTTAATCCCGTACTGGTCAGAACTGGTGAACCAGATCTTGAGCATCCCTTAGCATCATGAGAAAAGGTAAACTGTATTTTCTACTAAACTGTAGAATCATGTAGTTAGTTCAGCCTCCCCTGCTCACAAAGTCCTTGAACACCACATTGAAGCGGGCAATGCTGCTGGCAACTAATGTCTGGCGCACCTTAGGTTTCCTGATTGCTTCATTAAGCACCTAAGAAATTAAATGGCACCCCCTACTCACCATTACTGCTAGCAGTCATTACATACTAGCTACTCACTCCTGATCAGAGCCAGTTTTATAATCAATGTGTTTGTCATAGTCTCAGTCCTCTGAACTTCTGTTTGTTTTTTCTTTTAATCCATGATATTCAATCACTTGCCTTGAACTTCACAACCATTTTTTTCCCCCAACTTAAAATGTTTTTAAGTTGATTTCCAGGGTAAGCAACATTAAGGAAAAAAAAAAAAAAAGATTTGCTGAAATAATACAAGGACTGCCTTGAAGTTGACTACAACTCAAGGACAAAAAACCCACATAAAAACATTTTAGATTTTTTTGCCTTAGTGCTTACATATTATGCAAGCATAACTGGTGAGGATCTAGTGCTACTGATCTTTTTAAAGCAGAAAAACATAGTAATGTCTGTACTCCTGCCTCCTTCAGCATGAAAGGCAAAACAAAAATAAGTGAACAAGTGCTCCATATTCCCTGGCTGTACAAAACAAGCATTACTTCTGTACTTACTGAGGATTCCCAGGTTCAGGATAGATTGATGGAACAACTGAATTATTTGGATTGTGCGATTTTTAGGAAGGAATCTGTCTCTATCACAGAATCCTATATTGCACATGTACAGAAGGTATTCCTTTTAACCACAGAGAAAGTGCAAGACTACTTTGTTGTGCAGACTGGAAGTGACTACATGAAAAAGGCCATTTTGCTATAATTCATGCGTCTTGCTACACAATCTCATACATCCAATATGAGAAACATGAACTATTTAACATTTGCATACAAATTACATATTTTGGGGTTTATGGATTGGTTTCCTGTGTGATCTGAGGCCAGTTTTTGAATGTCTCTAACTCCCTGCTTCCTTGTTTGCAAAACAGATTAATATTAGCTATGCAGGATGGGGTGAGGCTTAATTAACTCGCGTTTGCAAAGGGCTTTCTGATCTACAGATACTATGCAGAAGAAGGACAAGAAAAATCCATTTAAGAAGAAAAGAAGCATGGAAACCCACAGCTACAAAACAAACATTTAGCATATCAAATTCTAACCAAGTATTTATACCAACATTTCTTTGCAGCAAAAGTTGCATTAGCAGAAAGTATAAAACATGAATATTGTAAATAACTAATGCACTTACTTCTTCCTAATTTCTAGGTCTGAAACTGGAACACATCTCAGGCCAGCTCCCAATACCATGAGGGATGATGTTAGCAACACAGTTACCCTTAGACCTAAGACGAAAAAACAACAGTATTTTACAAATTAAGCCAGCAACATTGCAAAAACAAACAAACAAACAAAAAAAGTCACTTAAATATACATATTGACCTGCAGTCTCACAGAAGTAATGCATATCTCTTTCAAAAAAGTTGGATGCTGATATGAACTACAGATACATTACCAAATCCTGCATTATTTTCTGTATACTATAGGATTACAAAGGCTTACTCTTGGCATACTACCACACAGGACTGTACCCAAATCTTAGCAGACATTCTTGGAAATGAAAAGTAATAATAAAAATATCATTACAACATACAGCATTGCCTTTAAAATTAGAAGCATCGGGGAACATGCTCCAGTGTGTGATGTGAGATCTAGGTAGATCCAAAGAAAACTCTGGACTTGTACATTCTTTTCCAAGCACATAATGGGGACGGACAGCACTGTTATTTTTTCCTTTCATAAGGCAGATATGGCTTTCATTCTGAAGTAGTAACTATTTATTCAGGGGGGGAAGTACAAGTACTTTTTTTGCAGTCCTTGCAATTAGGCCAGGTTTTCGCTGAGCTCAGCTCAAATTGTCAGTGGTTGTAAATATAGTACATTAGAGAAAAGCTACAATTGACTGATTCCTTGAATATGTTTTTTCCTCATACTGCTATTCTCAACTGAGAAGCACTTAGATTAGAAACTACTTTATCTTGGTGCTGTAATTCCTTTTGCCCACAGTTTACTTGCTGCTGCTAAGGTGTTTGTATCAGTAGCAAACAGAACAGTGACAGCTGAGGGGTTTAATCTTCAGAATCTTGTAAAACACCGAAATCATAAATATGCACAATTAAAAACCGCTGATACAGTCTCTAGCTGTGAAGTGGCAACACTTGGAACAATTTCACAGCAACAAACGGAAAATAAAGGGCTTCCATGTTCTTAGCAGAACATAATACAAACAATTAAATGATGACAAACACACAGTATCTCTAACTTTTTGGTAAAACTAGTTACTAACAGAAACACAGACTGAAAAAGAACAAGTCCCTATGATAACTCACCCAGGAAACAACTGAATCTTTCCAAAACTGGCAACTTTCAGGGAAGCATTCCCTCTCTGTTAATGATGCATGTAATCAGACTCCTGTAATCAGCCCAATTCAACTAGTAGTCACATTAAATATTTTCTCTCCCTCTGAATTTTATGGAGCTTTTAGGGTTTTTACCAAAATGTAACTTTAGACGATGGGATACCTCTTAGCTCTTACTGCAACAACTCTTACCAAACCTTACTCACAGGTATGCAACTCCTTGTGCTGGACTTCGCACAAACCAACTCAAAAAGGGTTCCTCTCAGTCAACCTAGCCCACAACAACCCAACCAAGTAGTGTTACAGGTTTTCCAAAATGGAAGTATGACTTCTTTTAGTATGGCTCATTCACTCATGAAAGGAATGCAACCTGCAGACCTATGACTCTGAAGGACACCTCACATCCCTGATGCCCTGGAGAAGTCTCATCAGCTGAAAATACATGTTTCCTTGAAGGACTTCCAAGACCCATCTAGACCTACTTGTTTGACACTGCTCAACCAGCAATTGTTGCTGTTAAACTGGTTTTTCAAGTGTGTGTGTTCAGAGAGCCCTAATTAAATGCCCAGATAATACAGGTTCTCAAAATCCTGTTGTTCTTCAGGTTTGCTTCATGCTGTGCTTAACCGCTACTATCACAGTGCATATACTGGGGGGAGGGTGTAATTATTTTTATCAGAATCACAAGAGTGACAGTTTTGCCTTTTCTCCTGGGAAATGAATCTGTTAGCTTTGCTTTCATGTAACGAGAATTTGTATGCAATGAGAATTGTATCAATGAAAAATTGAAAAAAAACTCTTTTTCAATTAAAAACCTGCCGTTTTCCATTTGAAAATGTGCTGCAGTGTTTCAAGAAAATGCTAGCAATGTATGTATTGTCTTCTTACTTTTCAAGTAAACCAGGGTCCTTTTGAATTACATTTCACAAGCACAACATGAAACACAAGGACAGAGAGAGGCAGTCTGGAAGGTCACAGGGCACCACTGGAGGCACAGTGCAGGTACAAGACCAGAGCCTGTCAGGAAAGGTATATTATATAGAAATTTACATGTAAATCTCCACAGAACACGAGGAGTATTTCCAAATTAAAACACGCATATTTCTGATTTTGAATTTAGAAAAATAATAAACAACAAAAAAACCCACAACCACTAAACCAATAAAATGTTTTAATTTAAATCTGCAGAAGTTTCCTAAGAAAAACAACATGCGATTTAATGAAAAGTGGGCTGTATGCCCATATTTCTCCTTAGCCATAAATTTACACTTATCTTTAATGTCAACTTTACGTGTCAGGTAATTTAAAAATAAAATTAGCAGTTAAAGCCTACAAACAACTACTGTGATCTCTATAAACATTCTTTTAAGTCCTCATCTTGAAACCATTGACAGTCATACACCCCTTTTGAATATTTTGATAGCACAGATAATTCTTTGGCCTCTTCTTCTTCCCCACCTTAAGATGTAAACATATCCCTAAAATCTCCTTCAGTTAAAGGTGCATGTTGAAAAGGGTGACACCAAAGAAAACAAATAAAAGACATCCAGGCAAGCAGCAGTACATTGGACTTTTTCTTTGCTAATTATATATTTCTACTGTCTAAGCATCTTCCCCATTTATACTGCTTTACATTTTAACTCTCTGAATCCATCCTCCTTTTCATATTTGTTAGAAATTGGTCTTTAATAGTACTTTTATAATTATTCTGATATTTTTCCTTTTGACATCTTTTTACCCCTTAATCTGACCTGGACATCTTGTATTACTCTAAAAGGTACAACCCTGAGTGTTTCAGATAGCAGCATGCTTCATGCGGATAATAAACCAAAGCAACCAACCACACCTGATAAAAAAAGCCTGTGAACACTGCAAGAAATCAATTCTTTATTTTAAAAGATCTAAGTAATTCACAAAATCAAGATTTTGAGTTGGTGTAATTAACTTCATTAATTTTATGCTGTAAATGCAACCAGTAACTAATGGAGTGTGGTAGGTGGACTACAACTTAAAATCCATCACTCATTTTTCAATCCTCTCCTATCAGAGGTTTCTGACCTAGAGCAGGAAAGGGAAGAAAAGTCCTAGAAGGGATTTTCTGCCAATGGAGGAAGTTTTCTGTTCTTCAGAGCCTTTCTTGTTTGCTGCCGACTTGCCCCCTGCTCTTGCAGGAGGTTTCTGGGCCCCACAATTGGCACTGGCTGCTGAGCAAAGTGTGGCCACACTCAGAATGAACAAATGTCACAGCGAGCAAGAAAAAAGCCCACACTAGCAGCAGAAATCGAGTCAGTAACAAAAACATATTAATTATCATTTATGAGTGAAACAGTCAATATTGCTCAACTGTTTAGCTCTCCTGCAGCTAATAACACAGCCTGCTGCACAACTTCAGCGACCCACGCTGCATACGCTGCGGTTTACTTCTTTTTAAAAACAGCTACCCCCAGACTCCTGCTACCACTAGAAATTTAACACAAGCTCCCAACCCACAATCCTCTTAATACTCTGCAAAGCACAGACAACACTGTAATACTAAACTTTAATGTTTACCTGTGCTGGCAGGATATGCCGACCAGATCTGGCCCCAGGGACATTTCTAGCTGTCCCATCAGTCTCCTTTCCTCTCTGCCAGGAAAGCAGCTGTTACAGCAACACATACAATGTGATGAACTTGGGACTCTCCACAATCCAGCACAGAAAATGAGCAGATCCCAGCACACCCCAACATGGTCTCACATTGGAGCTGGAGGCAGTGGTTGCTGGTGGCACCCAGCTGCTTTTCAGCTCCTTCACCATAACATCAAGCTATAGGATCCAATATGTGGGTGTTGCATCCTTCACAACTCTTCCAGCATGTCTTACTGTTAAGATACTTTAAAATACAGGAACATTCCTCCCCCTGCCCCACACTGCATTACTGATTGTAACCCAGTTAAATGATTTATTATGCCCAGTTTAATGAGAAACTTAACACATGATGTTGTACAGCTACAATAAACTCATTCCAAATTTTCGTTATCAGTTTGTCATTCCAAAAGAGAACATGGTGAATAACTGTTTAATGATTTTCTAAGCTCTTCAAAAGTACAACTATTCCTTTTCTCACCTGCCAGTCCCCCATTACAACATAACATGGTAAAACACCTCACTGACAGACTGTAAAAATCAAAACCTTACACAAAGCACACACTGAAGTCAAACTTCTCTTCACATCCAGAAGTTTCTACTTCTGCTGTCTGTTGGCAGCAAACACCTTGTATGTTTCCCCCCACCCCCCCCAGTTGAGGTCAGTATACAGCAGCATCCCGGTTCCCCAGACCCACAGAGAGCAACACGCTTCCAGTTCAGAGCATCACACAACTGGCAGATACTGCCTGGGTTTATTGTTCCCACCCCAACAAAGCATCCATCTTAGGGGGAAACTTCCAGTTGGATGTGCAGAACAGACACTGCTCATCTTTCTGGTATGATTAATGGCAGCAGTGGATTTCCCTCGTACATGTTAACATTTTAGGGTTTTCCTTTCTTCACCTGAAGACACTACAGTCAGTCCTCAAAAATGCAGAAAACAACAAGGTTCTAATTAGAAATGAGCAACATCAGCCTGATGCAGAATTTAACAGTTTTAAAGACCAGCCTGAAAACTGTCCCAACACTTATCTGAGAGAATCTGTTTAACTACTCCACTATTGTTCTGATTAAACCGTATCCAGCTAAAGAAAACACAGTAAGACCCTGCCTTGATGCACACACACCAGGAAACTAAGAACTCCCCAACCTCAAGAGCCGTTCTCACAATTCACTGTTAAATTGTGCTTTTCCATCCAGTTTAAAGCAAATTCAGTTTTCAAGAAAGTTCTTGCTCTGCATTTTTGGCAATACCAAGCCCAGGCTCTTGCATTTTTTCTTCTATGAAATTAACCTGCAAAAAAGAACCTTTTCCTTTGGTTTCAGTAAGCAAAGCTCTGAGCTCTAAGTCTTTGGTTTGGAACTGGGGGTTTTGTTTCATCTAAATACCCTCCTTATTGTTCAAGCATACTTTTTTAATGGATTTTTTTGCTGCATAGCAATCTTCTATTTTGTAGGATGGGTCTGCTTCTCTTTTTCCTTTATGCTTGCCTTTATATTTAGCTATTACAAAACAAAGGCTTGATTAAACAGCTCACTTGGTCAGGGAATAATGAAAGCTCTGTAGAGAACTTCCTCCTTTTCACTGTCTACAGTTCCAGAAATATTTGTATTTTAAATGTAATTCCAGCAAAACTATACTAATAGCCATGTCATTTACTCTCACAAGATAAGTTATCTTTGTCGTGATTAAAATACAAAAAAAAAAAAGGATAAATTTCTACCTTCCTACTAAACACAATGATTAAAACTTCTGTTGTGCCTGCACTTTGTCAAATTGACTCCTGTCTTTAAGGGGCATAAGCAGTAATCCCCTTTCAGAAGCAGCTCCTCGCATCAAACAATACAATTCACAAAAGAAAAGAACCTATTCACCGATGTAAAAAGACTTCATAGCCAAGATGGGTCCCAATCTTTCTGCTAACACATGGAACAAACTTGAAAAATCAGTACATCAAGCCTGCCTCGGAGTCCACAAAAGCACTTGATTGCAGGGGAGCATAAATTGTGTTTGGAAATGCAATGGAAAATAAATACATCATCAAGAATAGCATCAACTACACTCAAAAGCAAGAAGAATTGGGAACCACATACAAAGACTGCATGCAAGGGAGAACAACTACCAGGTCATAGATAGCTAACAAAAAATTACTCCTAGTTAAGTAGCCAAAATATAATGGGGTATTATTGAACACAGCCTGGACCTCCCTTTCCCTCTGGCTACATCAGCCCGACACTTACCATGTTGCCCTGTCATCCATCAAACGTGTTTTTAAACCAAACCGAAGGCAACTGTTGCCATCCATTCCCTAGTTTTATCTGGCACTGCCAAAATAGTATCTGAGTTTCTAATGAAAAGTTTTATTTCTCTGATTTAAAATGAAACAAACTCTTAGTGACTTCATTTAAGCATTTTGCAAGACAGGTGACATTGTCCTTCTGGTATCAAACACCAAGGACCAAGCTCTATCATACAGGATCTGTCCAAAATTAGATTTCAATCCCTAGTCTTGCACAGGATACAAATATTGGACCTTTTCACGTACAGATCCTACAACACAGCCCAGTTTCACCTTTCAATGGAGGGTTGCATGGGAAGGGCAGATTCCAGGAGACACTGTGCTCCAATTTCCATCTGGCAAACAGGAGACACATTGATATCCCCAGACAAAATATGTACTAGAAACATCTTGAAACATAGGTGTAGGAGGTAACAATTTCCAGAGGGACAGTTTCTCTTCACTGTTTCTTACAACTGTTGTAATGGAATCGGTCAGCAACAGCTGCCCAGTGAACAGCGCAGCTATATGGAAGAGTTTGAAATTTTTATATAGTTCATTTTAAAAAAATTGAAATTCAAAGAAACAAACATAGCATGTATAAACACAAAAACATCAAGTAAAATAGTTCCTGGGGTTTGATAAATGCTTTTTAATCAGGGTCAGAAATTCAGAAGAGCCTGTATCTCAGTAGTGACATCACAAGCGATGAGGGGGAAACCCAGAGGGAAGTCCATGCCAAATCAGGAAGAAAGACTGATGCCAGGTACCAGATCTGACCTGGAGATTAAGTAATTTCTGCTGCTGGCACGTGTTAGACAGCCACAGCAAGGCTGTGTGCAGTGCTGAAAATACAAGGGCCAACACCTGCCCCCATCAGTCCTTTTTCCAGGATAACTCTCAGAATTCATTCTTTACAGAAAGACATCACCTGAGTCCTTGTAAAAACAGCATCAGCCCCAAAGTTTGATGTTATTTAAGAATCTTGTAAAAAAAAAATCCCAATAAAACTAAGAGTCTCAAAGCACCAAATTTAACCAGGCAAGTGTTTCAGAGAAAAGACAGTGATCTTGAGGGAAATGACTAAACACATCTAAAAACTAAAGCAAATAGAGAAGCTGCTAGGACATAATTGTGAGAAGCAAAGCTAAATATGGTGTAATTGAGAACTATTATGACAATCACAGAACTGCCCCACAATTCCCAAGCTGCTACATCTTTCTCTAAGTGCAACCTGGTTGTAAGAGAACCAAGACACTTACACATTCACTCCCTAACTGTTCCACCTATTTCTGGTTTGTATTGCAAATACTCTTGCATTACAAGAAGGTTTTTTGTTTGTGGGGGTTTTTTTCCTCCCTTAACATTCATTAAGCAATAATCTTTTTCTAGATACTATAATTTGACTGCACCTGTTAGAAGGAAGAACAAGCTATCACAACCATGTCAAAAGGATGCTTGTCTCATTTGCAAAAATTAAGTCAAGATACTATGAGTGGACCCATCCTGTTTAAACACCACCTCACCACATTACGTGAGCACATGATCTCTATAAAGGCATCAAGGAAAGTATAACTTGATTCTCCCACTCTATCTCTCTCAACTTAGTTGCTTCAGACTTAATAACCCAAGTTATTTCACAGTGTCTTAGAGAGCTCCACTATCAGGGTCTTAGCCATGGCTGGTGGCAGCCTGTCCCTACAAATACAAAGGAAATATTTCAGAGTTTGCATAGCACTTTAAAAATTTGGGGCTGTAATTAAAGTGGTCTTGATTTTAAGAACTGAACTGGCTTAATCTGAGCTTTTGGATATATAAAAGGGTAGCTTTCAAGTATTGAAGTTTGCTTTCACATGTAGGCTAAGGATGTTGAAACACTGTAACAGCTGAATATCAACAGTGGGAAAACAAACAGTAAAAGATGCAGATGAAAAAAAATCTGCATTTCAAGTTTCTACACTGTTGCAAATTCTATTTAGCAGTCCAGAGACTGACATTTTGCCTGAGCAGATAAACAAAGTGCTGGGTTGAATGGTATTTGCCTGCAGATCAAAATGCTGATTTTTAAATCAATTTTAGACTATTTACTAAAATATCACCTATGCTTTAATACCACATTTCTTGGCTTAAATGCAGACCAATCATTTTAGCTGCTTATTGATATTATACATTTTCCTGTAGACAGCATCCATTTTATCTGCAACTAATCCAAGTGCAGAGAACCTCTCTTAATCCTGGCACAGCACCTCTGAGAAGAGTGCGCTGGCTTGGGGCACTGGGACTTGAATCTCCCAACATGCCACATGAAATTGGGCAAGCCGCTTTTCTTCTTCATTTCCCCCTCCATCCCTTCCCAGCTCTGCCTTGTTTATTCAGGCTATAAACACATGGAAACAGGAGATAGTCTCTCTCCAGTTAGTATTGGAAGGGCTAATAAATCAGGTCTCTACACAAGGTCTGTGCTGTGCTGGGATGCAAGGAAAAGAAATAAGTTACTTAAGTACTTCTTAAATCTGAAAAATTAATATACAAACACTTGTAAGAGCTGATCTTTTTCTCTTTACCTCAGGTACTTGCTTTCTACCCTCAGCTCCAATACTTACTGAAACAGCAAGATCCATGGGAATTTTTTAGTCTGTCTTTGCCATCTGACAAACAAAAAAACTACGTAAGGGGGCATGTGTGTGCATACATGAGTGCTAGTGTATGCCCACAGAGATGCAGAGGAACTGACAAAAATGCTAATAATGCAGTCAGGGACTAATACACTTAATTAATTTTGAAGCTAAATTATGGATGCTCATTAACAAGTTGAGAGAAAGTAGAGACAAGAAGCCTTCACTCTAGCTCTTGCTGTTGCATTCCCAGGCGAACGCCAACAGCCCAAGACCTTTCAGCACCGAACAAGGGTGAGGGAAGCTTTTTCTTTTCCCTTCCCACTCATTTCAAGGATTCCTGATTGCACAGCAGGCTTAATTACCACACAACTAACTACAGATCCTTACCTGTGGTGACAGAAAGGAAAAACAATGTACACACCTATCAGGGAAGATGTTCTATCATCATTTTGGCAGTACTTGCCCACACCACCCAACGGTGCATGAAATTCTTCATTTTAAGAAATACAGAGGCATTTTGCTTTGCCACAACACGGCATGAAGAAGCAACCATGCAGCAAGGACTGGCAGCCAGCCTAGATACTGCCTAGTGCACCCTCTGAAGAGGACATCAAGCACAATGTTTCTCCTCCTCACTATCCCTCCCCTGGGCTGGGGGAAAAAGAGCCTTAAGAGTCTTGTTGACATAATATCCATGTGGGTCTTGTGACTTGTAGCAAAGGTCACTGGAATAAGTTGTGGGTTTTTTTCTGTGTGAATAGTTTCAATGTTACTTTCACACAAAAATGCATCAGGCACTATTTAGGGTACACAGGTTGTCCTAAAATGCATTATTTGTAGCACTGCCAGGGGTACTTAACACATTAATTTTTTTAAGTCTCTTGATCAACTCTTTAGGCTCATGTGATTAACCAATTAAAATACAATAACTCTGCCTTCTTCAAATATTCAAAGTGATGGCATTCATCAAAATTAACCAAATAGAACAAAAAGGTTCTAAATGAAGTTGTATTTGTGGTCTTGTACTCCAGAAAACTCCAGCACACTTTGCAAAAAGCAGAAGACCTCTCAGTTTCAAAAGGCATCACTCCCTCGGGCTGAATCATACGGATTTCCAGCTTTAAAAAGAGGAAAAATCTAAAAATCCTCTCTATTACAAACCTGCACGAGAAAGTTTAATTTGTAGCTTTTGAGGAAGTTGGAGCACTGATCACAAGCTTCTGCAGCCTATTTACAGTTACAGCACAGCCACAGAGTCACAATAGCACACACACACACACACACACACACACACACACACACACACGAGAAGCATGAAAAAACAAAATTACAGCAGGAAGTGATGGAATAACTCTGAATGTCACCACTGAGGGAAAGCCAGAACAAACCACAATCTTCCTTGCCCCAGGGTTATAATTAAAACAATTCTTAAGGAACTTGTTCCAGTAAGGTCTTTGGTCTCCTCAGCTGAGACTAAACTGGGTTGCTACTAGGAGAACTCAAAGTTCCCAAAGAAAATCTGCAAGATATTTTAACAGAAAATTACTGAAGCATCATGTTTCTTAAATTTACTTCAGCTCATCTCAGCAGTGACTTAATCTAGGTGATCCTACCCAGGTTGGGGGG
>VXBZ01004964.1:3279101-3440722 GCA_013399135.1 Heliornis fulica | reverse complement strand
GCTCCCTCTTCGGGAAAGAAGCGGAGCGGCCCGTGGGAGGGACGGCTAGCGGCGAGGGGTGTCCCGCGACGGGGAGAGGGGAGCCCGGGTCCTGGGACCGCCGTCAGCCCCGGCCGTCACGCTGCCACCGTGGCCCCGCCCCTCGCAGCAGGGCGCAGCGGGCCGGGCTCGCTCCCGGGCCGGGCACCCCCTTCTGCTAGCGAGAGCGGTGCCGAGGGCAGCCCGCCAGAGCCGCCCCAGAGGGAGGGAATGCCGGAGGAACATGGCCGGGACGGACAGCCGCCGTCCTCCCGCGCCGGGTAGGTGCCCCCGGCCCCTCCGCGCCCGCCCAGCCGCGGAGGACTCTGCCTCCCCCGGGCCTGCAACGCTGCGGCCTAGCACAGCCGGGCGGGCGGAGGGGCCTGGGCCTGGGCTTCTGCGCGGTATCCGTCCTTCTAAAGGGACAAGTAGATCGTTTCGCGGGGAGGTGGATGCGAACCAGTTACGGTCCGAATTGGGGGATGAGGGGCGGGGAATAAGTTTCAGTTACAGCCTGCGTTTAAATCCATTTTAAGAGTCTGGATGAATAATACCGTCATGTGGGCTGCACTAAGCTCATTAGAAACTCTTATAGTTTAAATAGATTGAAGTATATGTTCATTCCATTAGGTTACATGAGTATTTATCTGTATATCTACCATCTGCACTTGTCATAAAATTAATGGCTCATATGCTGCATAATGCTTCATCTTCCCTGAAGAAATTAGGTATTTCAGTTTGGCTTGCTTAGGTATTCTGTCACATAGCCTGGAAGTCGGCTTGATAAATGCCTATGTGCTTAACTGGGGCAGGGAGGGAGGGCATGGCACTCAACGGTGGGATTCACACAGGCAGGTTTTCAGTGGAGTGTCAGTGTCAGATGTGCTGGGCAGCACACAACTGAGTTTCATACCTGGTGCCAGTCCCACAATTTTGCAGCCAAAACCACACGCTCCCATGAAATTATTAAAAAATGTATGAACGTTGTATTTTATTTAACCCATACTGTTTGCTAGACTGATGTTCAAATTAGAAGTTTCACTAAAGGTACGGAAAGGAAATGTGTCAACTTAAATCAGTATGATCAAAAAGAAGATGAAGTTTTGTCTGGAAAAGTTTGGGAAATTCCCCAGGAAAAATAAAATTCATGTACAATTCAACAATGAAGGAACATACACATAATTACAAACTAAAATATAAGCTTGATGTGTACAACTGTAGTGACAAAAATAGAGTAGAAAAATTGGATGAGATTCAGATTTGATCATGACCAATGCACATTCCAGTAGTGCATTAGGGCTCCAAGTAAGATTAATTCCCTGTTTTACTAAGTCTTTTTCATAAATTACCACCTCAGCATAGTTTAGCCTATGCCAAAATGTTCTTTCAATTTACAAAGGCCATGTTACTACTATAGTATAATTGACTTGCTGGCATTGTACCAAAAAACAAAGTGCTGTCATTTGCAGAAGTAAACAAAGTGAAAAAATACTTAACTCTTTGAACATTTTTTCAGTTAACTAGTAGCTGTGGAGGTTTCTTGGTTGTTCTACTGGCAAGAAACCCATCCAGAAATAAGGCAAGTAGGACTATAACTGCAAAACTTGCCTCTTGCTTCTTACTACCTGCATAGTAAAATGAAAACTTGAACACAAACAAGATAACTCTGATATCTTACTTCATCTTAGGGTGCACTTAAAGATATTTTGACTATTGTGTGGGTCTGTAAGAAAAATTTCCGAGAAATGGCAACAAAAGAAAGGAGCTATCAAAATAGTCTCAAAAAGTCTAGGGTTATTTACCGTTGACTTAATCATGATTTAAATAATTTATTTTAATTGCTTGATTTGAAATCATGCCATCTTTTCATAGCTTCACAACCCATATGTGCATCTTTCAGTCATGGCCTGACCTTTTCTATTCCAGCTATTTAATTAACACAAGTGTAATATTCTGTGTGAATTATTCTTGTTTGCAGGATATGGTACCGTTTAAATTTGTTAATGTAAAGGAGCAGTGCATTGTTGATAAACTGTTGGAAACCAAATTAGTTTTATCTTGCAGCTAGCTGATTGCATTATTTCACTCATGGGTATAATACTTCTCTAAATATGCTAATTTCACTCTTTTCTCCGTGTGGTGACATTTTTACTGTTCTCATTACTGACATTTGTAATATTTGGGGTGGGGAAATCTTTTCTTGCTTTAACCTTATTATAATGTAGCTAAAGAGATTTCAATATTATCAGATGAAGTGCACGTGTATTCAGGCAATTGGAAAGGTTATTTTCTTTCCTGGCCCAGAACCTTCCTGTCTCTAGAAGGACTTGCATAGACTTAATGTCACTTAGATCCAAAATTATGATACCGAAGCCCATACAGTTACTAATTGCCCAACCATGATAGTGTATCCGACAGTAGGGGCCTTAATTTCAAACTTAAAAGCTCTCAAGATCTCTGTGTTCATGCCTCTGCCTGTGTCCAGTCTGAAACCTGGAATTCATCTCAGGAGACCTGGAGCTCTGATAGACTAGTGGTGATGGATAAAAATTACATGGCTGAAGCTGGTATTGCTGCCAAACGTTCATCCCATCCCAGCAGCAGGCCTGGCTGATCCGTTTCTGAGTTGGCACCTAGACTGTGCTGGTTTAAGCCTGTATTATTAAGATAAACAGAGGGCTTTGACAGGTTAAACACTCCTATCATGTAATAGTTGAGCTGAGCAGTCCAGTAAGTATCCCCCCATAGTGCAACCTCCAGTTCCTCATGAAGTAGGAAGTGCCATTCACTTTCTCCAGTAATCAGTTTTTTGACAGATTTGCTCTCCACATTACTTTCTTCAGTGAGATTCGATGAACTTCAGCATCCCTTTGTTTCTTACACCTCTCTCTTCCATTAACTCCTAACATCATGTATGGCTGTCATGCAGTAGGTATGCTGTGTGCTCTCCAAATGAGTCTTCTGGAGACCAGATTGGGTGGATGTTTAGAATCAGATCTGTGCTGAAGGCATAATGCACACAAAATGGTGTTTGTTTGGAAATGTGAATCTATAATGTAATTCTGTATAGAAAGAAGAAGCTAAATTGATAATTTCTGTGTCTCTACTTTCCTGAATAGAGGGACGTATCTGATCTAAATTATTTTATGCTTTGTGATCACAGACACAGTATGATTCTAGGGAGTAGATACAGTAACATTAGGCTTTGCTTCTGTTAGAGTATTTCAACAAAAGCAGTGCTAAGGCAGTTGGGATGTCTTGATATAATGCAACTTCAACCTTTTGCATTTTCACTGTTTAGGGCGATATCTCTTTTGAAGGCTGCATATAGGAGACGTTTCTTATACTAATAACAAATCAGGCAATAGTTGACATAGTGACATTAAATTTTAAAATGATTCTGAAAATAGTGAAACTCCTCTACTGGAAGGACTTTTCCAGACATACTAATAGGTTGGCAAACACTGAGTTTTGGTAAATTTTGTGTATTTCCAGAATCTTCCCAAATTCAAAGCAGCAGCACTTTCATGGTTTCTTCTAAAATGAAAGGTCACGTTCTGTCTCCAGAAGAGCGGACGCAGCTTTTTAGAGCAAGAATTCATGCACATCTGAGTGGAGATTGGGGCCCACAGAGTCCTTGATCTTTTCTGATATTTAGGTCCTGGAGTTTACAGGTAAAGGAACTTTGCAGGCAGTTGTTATTTGGAAAAAAAAAATAAAAATAAAATCTCTGGAGGGAAGATGGTAAAAATATGCTGACCACTAGCAGCAGGTTGTTGTATTATTAAGTTGTGAAAGAGAAGCTTCTGTGTAACAAGGCTGTTTTTTCAGTAAAGCAGAGCTTCTTTTCTGTTTAATACTTACGTTAAAGAACAGAACTCCTATTAATGAAATTTTGCAGTTGAAAATTAGAACAGCTCATTTCTTGTTTTACCCATGCTGAAAGAAATTAATTGATGTAAACAGATGGAATGATAGCCATACTTTTTCTTTAATATTCCGATAATAATGGCAGTACCAGAATCTAATAGCCTGATTGTGCACATTGGTTATTGTGCACTTCAGAAACTGTTCTTGAAGTTCACGTGGTGGGTGTCTGGCTTCTTTCAATTGAATAATTTACGTAATTCCAAATACTTCTTTTATTCTTTTAAAGTATAATTTCATTCTGACAATTATACCTCCACTTGACTTAGTCATTCATCATAATTTGTATCCTATGTAGTGTGATAGTGAACAGTTATGCATGCTTCCATCATGACCCCTTTGTGGATCAGATTCAAAAGGCTCAGTTGTATTATTGATAGTTTTATTACAATGGCTTATGGGGAAAAACTTATTTTTACAATACTATTGACTGCTTACTGGAGTAGCCTATAGGAAAGTGGTGTGTTTTAGATTTACATCCTTTCATTGCTGCCATCTTGAAGTTCTTGTCAGTCATGTTTTTGCAGGATAGGGCAACAATAAAGTCATAACTGTTTACAGTCTTTGACACTGAATTTTGTACAGTGCATTCATCAATATAAGAGTAGTTCATTCATATTTACTACTAAGGAATAGGAAGATAAACTGAAATAAACTTTACTTACAACATGAACAAATTCTTTTTTTCTTAGAAATAGAGATGTTAGTTCCTTGATGTGTCAGTTGCTTTACCTTCAGTCATAATGTTACGTTAGTTTTAAGTTTTGTATTAAATTTCCCATCTCTTAGGAAATGTCGTGGCAAATGTGTATCAGTGCCAGTGGGGTATTGGGAAGAAACGGCTTTGCTAGTAAATTTCCTCAGCAGCAGGTGGGTGTAAATTACCCCCCAAACAGATGAAAAGGTGAAATCGTAGCACCCTCCTGAAGGAACAACAGTCACTCCTTTGGAGAAACCCTTATATCTTCATGGAAGATTTGGGTCAAAGACTATAGTACTTTCCTTCAAAAGAACATGAAAATTGTTCGACAAGTGCTGCAGTTGGACTGTATTTGATGTTGCTTTCAGCAGTCTTGCCAATAAGAAGTATATGAAGTCCATTGGAAATGCATTGAGTATGACTTCTGTTGATTATACATATCCTAATTTTCCTGGGTTTGGGGCAGTGGGAGGGGATATTTCAAATGCCAGAAGATGCAGGCAGGAGCTGTAAGGACAAGGAAGGGAAGGAAGCATTTCTTTTACTAGTGGCAACCGGAGGAGCTGAGGTCATCTAACCAACAAGACTGCTTTCTAAAAGGGCTCTACAAGGTAAGGGAGAAGAGACTACAGGCAGAAATTGGCCAGGGACTCAGGAAGAGCTTTCTAGGAAGAGCCCTAAGGAATTTAGGGAGGAGTTTCATAAATGTGTGCTTGAGATGATACACTGTCATTTAGAACAGGAGAGACAAGACCCTCCCAATGCTGTATTCTGGGTTCAACCTCTTACTTCACTCCTAGGAAGTCTGGTAACTATTTCCTTTATCAGAAGGACAGTTTGAGGTTTGAGGGCATAGCCCACACTCTTATTTCATGTCTTGAGTCACTCAGACTTACTGCAAGAAAAACTGTAAGATGCTCAGGTCTGCCAAAGCAGGAAAGCAAGTGCAAATACAAATTCCTCTTTTGGCCTCTTTTTTTAGATGCCCTCCTTCCGCAGTACCAGATATGGAGGGCAAGGAAGTACGTGTTGACTTCAGGTTCCAGTGTCACCAGTGTAGACTGGTCTATCCTGTGAGGTTCTATGCAACTGCTAACTAGCCTTCAGTAGGCAAAATATCTATGCAAATCTAGGTTAGATGCCCCATGGCTATGCTGCATCTGCAGTAGTGTCATTCCCAGACTCTTAATAGCAAGAGCAATAGCTGGTTGGGAAGTAATACCTAGATGTTCGTGCAGTGTACCCTGAGAAGTACTTGTATGTATTTAGATGCATTCTGTTTGCCTGGAGTAGGCTGATTATAGTGCATAACATTGTAATCACATGCAGATTATTTAAAGTTGTTTTTTAATTTACAGAGTTAATGTGCTGTGAAATCATTAAGTCTGACCTCCAAACCAAGTCAGTTCTCTGGTTTGGGGAGTTTCCCCATCCTCCTGATACTTTTTCCACTCCTGACTGTTGTACAGTTAAGATTTTGGGGGTTAATTAGTTTTTCTGAGCAACCTGGCTGGTATTAATGATTCAAAATGCTAATTTTTTAACTTGTAATATTTTTTTTTAAAGAAACAAGGATAATGAAGGACTACAGATTTTCAAAACAAACTAAATTTGATGATGCCTGTACCAAATACGTTGCCAGGATTTCCTTGTAACTCCCTCTTTTAGAAAATAATTTTAATACCTCTCAATTAAATCTCATATTTAAGCAGCAGGGTGTTTTGGTAGAAGCCAACTGCCATGCACTAATGAACTCTTGTAATTTGCTAAATTATTTTAAATGAATGGCAGTACCTTTAGCTTTTTAATGACAGTACATTTAACTTCTGAACAACTTTGATCTAGTCCACTTTTCATCAGACTGCCTGCTGGGCTAAACTCTTTATTCCCAAACCTCACTTAGTTACTCAGAGAAAACCTGTTAATCAGAAACATTAAATTATTTTCCCTCATAGAAGCTCAAAGTCTACTGGAAAGTACTTATCCAATTCATCATTTTTCTTTTGCCTGCCCTCAGTGCTGAGTCTGGATGAGTCTTCATATTTGACAACACTTCATGTAAAGACAACTGGAGAGCTTTGTTTTTTTAATTGGAAGATCTCTATTTCGCAATGTGTTACCTTTCTAAAGAACACCTACATTTTTCGCCAATTATATAAGCTGTAACAGTTACAAAACTTGAGCTAAAACTTAGTTTGGTTTTTCAGTTCCTGGTTGGATTCTGTACATGCCTTGTGTAAAGTCAAAACATGAGACAAATTATTCCTGCTTCCTTTTGTACTGTGAAGCGACATCATTTGTTGAGCCTGATAGAAAGAACTAATTTAAAGTATTCCTTTTCTTTTTTGGATCAGAGCATAGCTGAGAAAATGAAGACTCCAACAGAGCTTTTCTTTTCAAAGAGAGTATGCATTTCTGTTCTCTCCTGCTACCTGATCTCCCCTAGGAATTCAGTATCTAATGCCCAAGATGTGCCATGGACAGTTTGTTTCTTTGCAACACATTTTATTTATACACCTTTTACTTCTGCATGTTTGTGTCCCAACTGTATACCCTTCTGTATGCTGTACAGCCCTGGGTTTTGCCTAGGATTCAGTTTTAGGTCAGGAAATACAAGCAAGAACCCAGCTTATGAGGTCTTTGTGAAGCCATGGTAATAACTAAGGAAAAGATTACTATTTTTAAATTACAATTTGTTCTACTAATCTCTCTTTTAAGAGATATCTCCAGATATCTCTTTTACCACTCCTACAGCACAGAGTTCCATCAGAAATTTCTGTTGATCATGAGCAGAGTTCTCCTAATTATCCTAATATCTAGTTGATGTAGTATATGATTATTTACCTTTTAACATGTGTGTTTTCTCTAGCAGACATTTAGATATGCATGACAGATATTACGGGGAATGATTTATGTTTAGCTGACTGCTGTTCTCACCAAGGAATACACAAAACTGAATCAAGACACGTGAAGATTCTTTGCAGTGAACTGGCAAGAATCCCCATTTGTCTTTGCAAAAAAAAAAACCTTAATGATCATTTATCTAATGCTTTACATTTTCTAAAATATTTCAACCTTCACTGCTGATTATATCACAGCTGTTGTATTTTATTACATCAGGAAAAGGTATATACTCAATTTAATGATGACTTTAATCCTCTTTGAAGAAAGCAATGATTAGCATCTTACAGATGTCCTCTTACAGATTGTCCTCTTTCATTGTTTCTAAATTTTGTAGGGAAATAGGTTTACAACTGAATAAAGCATAAGGACATCACAAAAACCTCCAGCTAGTGTTCAGCAGAGAAGAGGCTATTTAGTCTGTGGGTTTTTTGTTTGGCAGTGATATAAACTTTCCCAGTAGCTTGAGCTCTGCACTTCCCACTCTGTATTCACTGTGGTTAAAACCACACCTTTCAAAAGCACAATATACATGTGGAAATCACATTAGAAAGCCACACAGAGTCAAAAGTTGGCTTCAATGAGCCTTCCTGTCTCCCCCAGTAGAATTTCTGTTTTCACAGCACATCCCAGCTGTTGACCTAGGTTGCAGGATAAACCTAAAATTTTTGCATTAAAACTCATCTTTACAAAACCCTTCAGAAAGGTGCCACCAATTTCTTGCATTTCTTTGGATTTACATCCTCTAAAATAAATGAATGTACTGCTCTTAAAACGCTTTAATAGTCAAAAAGGCTGCCATGCAGTGATAAACTGAGCCTAAGCAGGAATAATTTACCTCTTTTTTTTTTTTGAGTTGGAAAATCTAAAAGGTACATAAGGAAATCCACTCTGTACAATATTATAATTGCTCCAGTTAGAGACAGAATTTCTAGAACCCCCTGGGAGTGAGCAGATCTGGACTGAGTCTTGCCTTCATGTTTGACCAGCAATCACTGTGAAAAGACATGCTGAGCTTTAACCTCTTGCCATGCTTACAGCCGGTTCTGGTAGCTGCACCAGCACGCACTGTTGCGTCTGCAGATGGTCTTTCTGCTGGCTCTGGACTTGCTCTCTCTAGGTATACTAACCTATTGCTCAGAAACCCCCAGAGCCTCCATCCGGAGGTAGGGAAGACCATATGGTAAGACATACGGTCCCCGTGAGGCCTCCTTATGTCCTGGTTGTGCAAGTTGCTGGAGCGCGAGACTGAAGGCCAAGTGTCGTTGACATCTCTGTGTCACAGCAACACCAGCCTGTCAAGTGTTGCTCTGCCTATGAGAAGAAATGTGGAAAACAAACCAAAACCCAAACTCCCTCCTGTCATCTGCCTTAAGAAAGGGAAGGCATTTGAAGATTTTACATTCCATTAAGATAAAATGTTGGAGGTTTTTAGATTTAAAGCTTCAAGATGGAGGTCTCATGAGTAAAAGGAGAGAAGGATCCAGTTTTCTTGGAAGTCTGTGGCATAGGGGACCGCTTGGCTATAGGAAACACTGGCCCTGATACTTCCCGCTGAAATTGCGTGAAGACAGCAGCTTAGTTTAGAAAACTAAGAAGTGCAGCTATGCTGGAGCATGTTGAAAGGGGGACCCACAAAAGTTACCAAAGAAATATGGCATACAGCATGCACAGGGCTGCTTTTATTTCTGTTGTTCTCACTTCAGCGTTCCTAGGTGACCTTGTTCCTTGGTGGGGGTTTGTCTTCTGTGTTCCCCTCAAACACCACAGAGCTGGTCTGTGTAGGACAGTCTGGTTCTCCACTGCCTGTTCCACCACCCACACACAGAGAGGAGCAAGAGGCAGAATAAGGACTCAGCAGTAAAGGGAATTTTCCTGTCCTCTATTTATTTATCTCATCATGCATGCCAGACCATAATTTGACCCCTAAATAGAGTGATTGAATTGTTCTGTTTGTTTTAAATGAGCTGCTGGAGTCATGGGGAACCAGAGGTATTGATTTGGTATGTAAAATCCTAGGCATTATATGGATTCAAATTCTGGATGAGTTAACTTCAATAGAGGTTAAAATAATGAATGGATTTTTTTTCATGATCTGAAGTTGTAGTCTGCTGCTTCAGCTCTGTGGAGCTGTTATGTTATTTTATTTTTTAAATCAGATTTTCTTTCTCAGTATGTCCCTATAGAAAAGTAGGTCTGAAAATGCTGAGTTTATTTAAGGTTGCCAGCATTTTGGCTTGACAGTTTCAGTGGGGCATATAAATCTCTAAACAGCAAAGGAGTAAATGGAAATCTTGGATTAGTTTAGTTCTTGGATTGGCACAATTTCTTTTTTCTAAAATTCTGCAGATGAAATTTTAAAACACTTTAAAAATACCTGCTGTTTTTATTATGCTGCTCTTTCTTCATTTAAATGAAATGCATAAGAACCTGGTTGCTGTCTCTGACAACAGGCTAGGCTTCTTGGAAAGAATCACAGAATATTAGGAGCTGGAAGAGACCTCGAAAGATCATCCAGTCCACCCCCCCCGCCCGAGCAGGATCATCTAGAGTAGATCACATAGGAACATGTCCAGATTGGTCTTGAATGTCTCCAGAGAAGGAGACTCCACAACCTCTCTGGGCAGCCTGTTCCAGTAATCAGTCACCCTCACAGTGAAAAAGAAAAAGTCTTACTCATAAAAAATATGTTCTCTAAACTCTGGACATTATTTGTACTATTTTTTTTGTTAGCCTACTTCTAAACAGTTTGGCTACAGTGCTTTATTGCATAAGTGAAAATTGTAAGCACATACCTGTGGTTTTTTTTGGTTTTACACTTTTTGTGTTAGTACACTGCTTTAAACTTTAATGTAGTGTAAGAATGTTCCTTCAGTGTTTGCAGTAGAAATTTGACCTAAAAAATACCTACAAATGTAATAAAACAATCAACCACAAGCAAGGGAAGTGGGTAGGTAACACTTCATGTATCATAAATCATCTCTACAGCTGTTTGTTTGGTTTTTTTACATAGGTGAAGATACCAAACCATTCACTCCTGAGAAAACCAAGGAAATCGTCATGTCTCTACAGCAACCTGCAGTCTTCTGTAACATGGTTGGTGACTGGCCAGCCCTGCACTGGAATGCAGAATACCTTTCTGCACTGTTGGATGGAAAGACAATCCAGTTTCGACTAGGTCTGAAGACAATGGATTTAGGTGAGGCTGAGGTGGACAATTCTTTCTTACAATTTTAAAAATTTACAAAAAGAATTTTACAAAAAGAATCTTAATTTTTTTTAGGTTCTGAAATCCTCTGCCTCTGCATTATCACTGTTCTCTAACATACTATTTTCACCACAAGCTTTGTTTTTAGGACGTGGGATTTAGCCAACAGTGGAACTCTCTTTTCTTCTGTGTTTATTCTTAGTAGGAAATCTGGCGTGTAACAGAAACATATAAGAATCAAGCATCTCAGTTTTCTTTCCTTGCTTAATATGTGTGTTTTGTCCTGGTCTTACATGATTCAGTTGTTCATGTGAGCTGAGCTTCCCTGTCCACAAACCTGAGTGCATTAAAGAATGATTCTGTGATTAGACAATCAACCAAGATTTTAAACTGTAAAATGGTGATAACCGTTCTCCACAGGTTTTATAAGACTCTGGTGGTTTTCAATACTCTAGAGTCCTGTGATGAAAGATGCTCAAACATTAAGAAAATCATCTGATATCAATACCATAATGTCACCTGTAACTCTCTAGATTCACTGAGACATCTAGAACATGCCATGGGAGAAAGACAATTTTTGCACTTGGTTTTGAGAAGTACAACTTCGTTTCTGCCTGTAGCCACACAATACTAGTCATAGTCTATCCAGGGACAGACAGATTTTCCTACCAGGAATGGAAGATACAATTTGGCAATCTGCTACCCACTTTAGAGGTTTTGTATTGCTTTATTTGTGGCCCTATACATCCTTTGTCCTCTCCACCACATACCAAAATACATTTTATCATGCACTTTCTCTCTTTCACCTGAAGTGTCTTGTCTCCCTTCAGTTTTGGTTTTTTTCCTAGGCCAGACAAACCTGTTTCTTAAAAAAATCTTCATTAGGGTGTTTTAGACTCCTCTTATCCATTCTGTCTGTACTCTTCTAATCTTCTGCAGTTGGAGTACCTCTTTCTCATAATGTAGGGTCTGCACAAAGACTCCAGTTGAGGCTCTGCTAGTTCCTATGGAAGTGGTAGGATTACATCACATTATCTTACTTAACACTATATGACATTTGCTTTCTTCACAGCATCATGACTGTATTATTTCATGGTCATTTTTTGCAAGAGAAGTGGTGAAACAGAAGTGTTAGAAGGAAAATGCTTGGCATTTTAGGATTTCAAAGCATTTTACCAGCATGGATTAATGATTCCTATGCCATTCCTAGAAAAACAGATGTTATTAATTCACTTTCTATAGATAACTGATGTGTAGAATTAATACATTGGTACACATCTTCACAGCAGTATCTCTGTAGTTCCATGAGGTATCAGCCAGTTATTGCACTATATATAAAGGGCATCCCATTGCCAATAGGGAAGACATTGTATATATTTTCCTTGATATCTTGTTAAAATATCTCAGTTGTGATGCACAAAGCTTACCAGGTAAAAGGATAGTTTTGGTCCGAGTTTTCTTAATTAGTAGGCCCTTTTTGAGAGCCAAATTTGTATGCCAACTGGGAAAGCTTCAGATAGGATGAATGGAGTGTTATGTAGCTAAGTGATGGATTGCTGTTACCAGCTAAGTCATCACTTAACAATAACTTGTAGTCACTAGGGATATAGAGTGGATTTAAATTGGAGTTTATATCTTGAAGTTGCATCTATCTATATTTTGCTTTTTCCTAAAGGCATCAGTCCCTAGGCAGCAATCATTTTGTCTCCAGGAACCTCCATTATATGCAAATGTGAGCTAGAAATGTCTTCAAGAAGATGGGTAGAGCCTTCAGGGGTTATATTGTAACAGAATGAGACCTGTGATGCTATAAAAAATTTGCATTGTAAGGCTATATTAGTGAAGCCATTAGCCAAACCATCTCAGATTCTGAAATAATGTAATACATTTCATGTGCTGCTGTCATTTCTGAGATGGTTGATCTCACTCTTGCATGCTTAACATTGTGTTTTAGTGAGGGCCTTGCTCACTTATCGTTACTCACACTGACTTTCCCAGATGAAGTGGAGGCAGTGATGTGGTTAGAGAAAGCAACAGGAGAATACAACTAAAACTGTATCGATCTCTCTGAATATTCCTCTCGTGTTTACAGTAGATTAATTGCCTTAATACTAGATGAGATCACTCCTGATACTGAGTTGGAAACATGTTCAAGAAAAAAACCTGTTCTCTTGTTTGTAGGTATATTTTGGTGTCACTCTGAAATGGCTACTTCAAAGTTTCTCAGTTTTTTTTAAGCCAGGAGGTTCATCTGGAGGATCCAAAGTTATTTGAGACGTCTTACAACGACAACCTCTCATCTTTCTTTAGTGACACATCTGCAGCCTGAGTGAGGATTCTCAGACTGAAGATTTCTTAATTATGAAAAAGTGAGAGGTGCAAATGGTGGGAGTCACTTAGACTTTACGTTTGCTTTTCTTGCTAGTTTAGAACTCCTGAGGCATATGAATGTGGAAAACATATCTGAAACATGGAAAATGTGGGAGCTAGCAGTATTATTTGTGCAAATTATTTGCACCTACCAAAGTGTGTGTTTGATAGTATTCTGTCTGGTTACACAAGTTAAACAGTATGTGTCCATAGGAGGGGAAAAATGGAATCAGAGGATTAAGAAATGACAGAGATAAGACACCTCTAGAGTGTGTCCCAGTATTCATTACAAGAAGAATGAAGATGCTATTAGTCAGGAAATCCCTTTGCATCTTTTTTGAGATAGGCAGCAGCTACAAGAGTTGAGTTTCTGGCAGAGAAAACACAGCATTGTAGCCCCTCTGTCTGATGGCTACCTGGAGCACACCAGTGATTACAAAGAAAGAAGTTACAGAATAAACAATAAGTTTAGTGTGAAGAAGCCAGAGAGAACAAGAGGTTGTCATGCTGATCAGTTATGAGTCACAAGATCTCTGGAGAAAATTTCTCTTGGAGATGCTGGATAGAGCTGATGCTGTCAGATATGCAGTTGGATGGGAAAGAGCTGCAGTTTGGGCATCTGCCCAAGAGGTTTTACCACTAAGGACAGCAAAAGAATTCAAGCCTCTGAGGTTTGATAAAAAGAGGGACTGCAAGGGTGACTATAGATTCAGTAGCTGAATAGGAGACTGAAAATACAAGTACTGTAGGCTGAAGAAGCATTGCATAAAGCTGAGATTTGAGGTGGTTATTGGATTTGGATGTGGATGGTCAGGTTTTTTTGTTTGTGCTTTGTTTTCCTACTAATTGCTTCCTTAGATTATTTGTCACAGCAGCTGTGAACATTTAGTTTTCTTTCAAGTATAAAGAAATGAAGGAGACATTTCACTTGCATTCTTAGTCAGGCACTAGGCTATTTTCTAAGGCTATTATTTTTTCACGTTTCCCTTAGCATACACTGCAAACACTGTCTTTCCCAGTAGGAATTTGGTGTCTGTCAGGACCAGACCTTTGCTAAGAAGAGGAGCCGCTTCCTCCAAAAAGCACTTCTTCCCTCATTCCCTCCCTCTGGTCCAATCTGTGGGGGAGTGGAGGACTGCCATTCTCCAGATACCGTGACACAAAACAGCACCGGTAGCTTACTTCAAACTTACCTTTTCTAATCTATAATTTATCAATTACAAAACAGCTTCAGCTTTTGGTCATTAAGTATTAGCAAACCAATTAATAATGTTCTTTCTTTCAGCTGCCCACTGCTAATATATTCACTCTAGTTCCAGTCCACAAATCCACCTAAGCAACCCATCTGGATTGCCCAAATACATTTATATTACTATTTATTTTTCCGTAAGCACCCACATCCTGTTAATGAACAAGGTATAAATTAAACCAAGAACTCTGCCCTGAGGAGATTGTATCTGAGAAGATAGTCTTGCCTTTCATAGCTGGAATTTTTAAAATGAAGCTCAGAGTGAAAAACACTGTACTAGAAAGAACAGATTTCTTGCCTTTAAAACACTTGCTCCTGAGTTATCTGGGAGAATAGGCAGACTCTTTGCTCTCATCACAATAATACAGATATTGAACCACCCTCGGTAGTGCTTATATCTTTTATCTAAGTTTTCCATTGGACCATCTTTTAGTAAAACTATGTGCATTGCATTAATGAGTGGGTATCAGGAGGTGGCATTGGGCCGCAACACAGATGGGGAGCCAGGTACATGGGGTTTGGGTTTTGCAGGTGATTTATGTGTCTTGTGTGCAGTTCTTCAGTACAGAGCCCTACTGCACAGGCTGAGGTTACGAGCTGCTGAATAGTGGGGCTAAGCTGACGTTTTTAGGTAACGAATTTGATAGTGAAGGGAAAGGAAACCACTACCTAGGCTACTACAATGGAAAATGGCAAAATGATAGTGTTAAAGGGTTGTAAAAGCCATTCTCTGCCCAAAGGGAATAAGAACAAATGTATGAGACTCTATGGGAATTGTTGCAATAACAAAATGAGAGCAGTAAAGAACGAAGAGCTGCTACTGCACTACAGTGAGAGGATCCCATTTCTTAGCAGCTCTGTGCAAGCTACACAAGGGTAAACTGCAGCTCTGTCATTGTCATTCATCCAGGCTGCAGTAATTTTTACCCAGCAGCAGTTACAGTAAAGTGAGTGATTTTTTAATATTTTTTTTTAATCTTTGATAAGTCTCTTTGAAACTGCCACAGTTAGCTGCTGTGGGAAGTGAAGATGTCTGATAGCCAAAAGTATGCTGTGATGTGGGTTGTCTTGTAGGCCTTCCAAGTGACCTGACCTTCAGCTGAAAGGCTGTATCAGTCAGCCTGACCAGAGCATGACAGGAGCAAAATGCTGCTAGTAAATGCTTTTGTCTACCAAGGAACACCGCAATATGCTTTTGGCAGTCCCAAATAAAAAATAAGAACACAGCATTTTAGATGGATCATCGGAGCGTATGTGGCTCCAGAATTTGTCTCATGCATTGCTGTGCTGATTTGCTTATTGCCTGAGGTGGGAGATTAACATGCCCACCTACATAAATCCATGGAGACAAAATAAAGGACACACAAATACTTGGTGCACAGTTGCAGCTCATGCTTAAGAAGGGAGATGGAGCAAAGGACGGGCTCTCAGTTGTTTACGTAACTTGGGTGTATTACTGAGTTACTGTACTGAGGGGCACCTTGAACATGAACAGCAGTAACTACTGGTGTGCTTTTACCTCCCAGCATGTTCAAAGTAACACCTATTCACTTACACCTTAACGAAAAAACAATAGTCTCAGACTTTGGGAGCTAGGTGACGAGATCCATTTTATTGAACCACTTTATGATCAAGCCACCTAGTCCCACTTTGGTTCTCACATTGCATTTAATGAGAGCTGAGAAGCTACATATTATTTTTACTGGTTCTGTGCTCAGTGCTCATGTAATATTTGGGTTTTCTTTTGTTGCTTTAGTTCCCCAATTTGAAACCAGGTGTAACTACGTGAAGGCTACACTCGAAGAGTTTTTGGCTTGGAGTAGTGGGCAGCATTCTTATCTCTCTGGACCATTCAGTTGTTATGAGTACTCCAAATATTGGGCTTATGCTGACTACAAATACATTTACAGGATATTTGAAGACAAGCCAGAAATTTTCCAGGTAAGGGATTATTATCTCATTCTAGTTTAATCATTGCAAATTATCTCTGTATTGAAACCCCCAGTGCTATCCCCTCTCTGCTGCTTTGGTCATTTATCTTAAAATTTTGAAATAAAAGCTGTTGTTTCTCAGGCTAAGAGAGAACTAGCACCAAGGAGCAGCCATCTGAAATTTTAGGTCTGCTTATATGCAAGTGCAGAAAACAACTACCAGGCTGCCAGTATTTCCTGTTTAGCCCAGCATCATTTTGTGACCAGGCAGGCTCAGAAAACATGGAGTCGTGTATGTGACCTCTGCAGCTGCCACACCTTCCCTGCACCTCTGCTGAAGGCATGAACCTGAGGTGGGAATAGGCTGTGGAGATGATAAGCACTCAGAAGGCATGGCACACTGCAAACTCCAGGTCCAGATGCTGCCCCAGATCCACCTTGTACCCGACTGGTACCCAAATTAACAGTTCCGCTTGGGGGAAAGGTTTTGATGGCATGGAATCACTTGTAGCAACAAGGCTGTGACACAGTTACACTCCCATGTTTTCCCTTCTGGCTCATTTTCTCAAGTATATAGTTGCTTCCCTTAATATAAGTTATTTAGATTAACTGTTCGCAAAGAGGAGATATTCTGAGTTTGCAGGATTATTATACCTTGATTGTCTGTTCAGATGGTAAAATACATGAAGTAACCTCTCCATGGAAGTACATAATCTATGGTAATTTCCAAATTTAAGTATTGGGGCACCTACCCAGGGTATTTTCTTTTAATTTCTCCATGTGTATCTGCTATTTCAATGCGCTGGTTCATCTTCCTTCCTGCTACTTCTTGCAAATTATAAGAGAGCAGAATTAAAGATAGCTGTACAGAGAGTGTATACTCAAAGAGTGTACAAAGATGGAAAGAAGGAATAGTAAATTAAGACTTACTCATATACTTTCAAATGTGGAATTTTTTCCTTGCAAAGATTGTCTCACTGAGATGACAGAGTACAAACTGATAAGGCCCCTCAAATTATTTCCTCAGATTTTGCATGCTCCTTATATATATTTTATTCTTTTATACCAGTGAAATTAATATTTTCCAGTGCTTGGTCTTTTTTTCACACCATCTCCTATCCCATTATTCTGTGGGCCAGAAGGTAAGGTTTGGGCACAGAGACCATCTTACCTTTCCTTCTTCCCACTCAGCTTCTTAAGGACACTGAAACACAACCAGGATCACAAATAGGCTACGTGACTGTTACTGGGTCATGTTTTTTGAACTAAGCTGGAAGCTCCAGTGATGTTTCAGTCTTCCTCTATCTGTGCTCCTGCCTTGGTCTTCTCTCTGCCTCAAAAGGCAGCGTTTTCCTACAGTTTATGGCACAAATAGCCCACTGCTTCGTTCAGTCAATAAAAACAAGCTCCTTTTCTACCTCCTCCTTCCCCCTGCCCCCATTCAAGAACAAAATCGAGGCTCCAGGAATTGCATTTCAGTGCAGGTGTCGTGCCACAACCCCATCACCTGACCTATAACAAGCAACAGATTGTACCGCAGTTTTAGAATAGACACATGTAATGATTATGCCGTGGATTTTTTTTTAAAGCAGAATCTGGGAAGTAAAAAATTGATGGTGTTATGCAAGCAAATATGGTGTATGTCATCTGCCAGTTTCACAGGCATGGGATTGAAATGCATCCGTCGGTTCCAGACTCAGATGGCTTTTGAAACACTGCTACACAATTTATACCAGCCAAGAGAGTTCTTTGCAGAAATTCTCTTCCATTCTTGCGTGAATTTGATAACCCCTTTTTTTCCTTTTAGATTTTATTTAGATTTACGTAAGGTGATTTGAAGGGGAAAAGAAGGCCAACTGCACTGTTATTTATAGTGATTAATTGGGCCATTTAGAAGTTGTTTGAAATTTAGATTGCACTGTTTATCATTTACAGTTGTGTGGGCTAAGGTAATGATTCCATTATTCTAATCTATGAGCAGTATCTAGCATCTTACATTTTTTGTTCAGTTGATATTTCATTACAGAATTTGAGATATAAATCAGAAGCAAGATATATGCATGAAGTTTAAATAGAAATGAGACCTTTTAAAGTGACATACGGGTACAGATTAACTTCATTATAAGCAGCAAATGAAATAAATATAATTCACAAGTAATGTGCCATCTGTTATGGTTGGAACACCTTTTAATGCATTTCTTCTTACTGTAGCTTTTTATTGTAGAGAAGGAACCCACTGTGACAAGATTACTGAAATCTTACAGGTTCCTTTTCAGTTCATTGGTTAAAAACTATTTTACCCATAATCGCTTCAACTATTTACTACTGCAGTAGCATTTTCAAAAAGTTCTTTTAAATCTAATATTGATTATGTGTGCTTTCTTTCCACTTAAATTGTAACAAAATACAAAAACGATTTAGGTGTGAGATTAAAGCGTAGATACTTTACGCTTAACTTTATCACTGAAATAGTTGTATTGGATTTTAAATTTTATGGTTGCTGAGATCTATAGGAACAACTTTTTCCTTTTTGATTTTTTGCTGCCTTTGACAAATGTTTATATTACACTTCTGCATTTTTTTCAAATGATGTCTTTAAAATCAATAACTTTGAAATTCAAAATCTTTGGCAACAACTATTTTTTGGGAAGGCTATCACTTATTTTGAGGGTTTCCTGATACACAGTCATGGTGAAGTCATCCTTATAATAATGTCTAGCAATAGTTTTCCTCACCCATAGATCCTGAAAAAGAGTAGTTATCCATCTGTCTGCAAGCAGCTAGCTTACATACTTAAACTAGGAGGCTAGACTCCTATTTTCTCTTTAGAGGCAGTGGAAAGAGAGAGGCTTTTTGGAGGGGTGATTGAGAGTGCTTTGACAAGAGCAGGAGCCAAGCTTAAATTAGGTTCCTAAAGTTAGGTGAAGTGAATGACCCCAAAGTGCTTAACTGAAACGGAACAAATACCGTTATCTTCCCTTTCAAGATGGAAAAAATAAAGCTCAGAGATGAAGTGATTTGCCCGAGACCATCAGGAGGCCAGGAATTGAATCTCTGTTTCCTAAGGCTCAGTCTGGGGCTCCAGCCAAAAGGCACCAGTATCTCTGGCCAGTATACTTCAAATGCTTTCCAATAAACAAATGATTTGGCCCTGCAGGTGGTAGGGTGAGCTACAGAAAGATGGAAAGCTTTATCCAAGCCATACAGAGACATCATGCAAAACCCTTGAACTATCTGAAAAATACCTCACTGTCTCTCATTCCAGCTGTCATCTCCAAGGGATTGCTTGTGGGAGGATCAATGGACTGGAAAGCTGCAGGATCATGTTCATAACAGATGCATACCCCTTCTGCCCTTTCTCACCATATAATCGAGTTGTTTTAAGTTCACTGCCTCCGCAGTTGCGAAGGCAGGAGAATAATGTGTCCGTTAAATAATAAGAAACTTTAAAAAAAACCCAAAACATCACACCACTGGATTGGAGGTGGGATAATATCTGAGTTTCTGGAATACATGGAGAATGCCAAGACAGGAGCAGAGAGTAAATATGGATTATCAAATTAGTTTGAAAAGGGAATAGGAATTCTTCCTTCCTTCCTTCCTTTCCTCATCAACATATATCAGGATTTTTCTGAAAACAATCTGGAGCATGTGTAGATGGTTAAGAAGGAAGAAAGAAAAAAAAGCAGTTCTTGAGAAGAAGGAAAAGAAGCCACATGTGGCCACAGCCATTGGGCAGTCTTTCTGTAGAGCAAACTGGTAGCTTGGTGATATGAAAGACTGGGATGAGAACTGGAGGCAGAGATCTGGGAGGCTGTGTATTCAGACAGAAAGAGAAGAAAGTCAGCAAAAGAAACACTATTAGAAAGGAGTATTTTGGATGAAGGAGGACAGGCCATGCACGTGGGAACCTGCTGAATGAGTAACAGCTGCAGTGGATAAAGAGCAGCTGAGACATGGAGGGAGAAGAGACTCAGAGAACTGGGAGTAGGGTGTGAATCAGTCTAACAGTTTACATAAGTAACTTCTTGTTGCTGTAGGATGTAAGGTGGTCTGACTTTGGCTTTCCTGGAAGAAATGGAAAAGAGAGCACGCTGTGGATTGGTTCTGAAGGAGCAAACACCCCCTGCCATTTGGACTCCTATGGCTGCAACTTAGTGCTGCAAGTGCAAGGAAGGTAACAAGTGCAGATATGATTCTACATCCAGATTATTTTTGTTTTCTGAGCTACTACTGAAGAGCATCAGAATTGTTTTATACAAAATGGTAGAGCTTCAGAGGGTTGTAGCCTGACTGGGTCATAGACATAACACAGTTTTCTTCTGTTTGAGAAAAATCACTTCTGATCTGTGTGTTATGTGGTCCAGTAATAAACATTTTAATCTTCCTAATAGTACAGAATTCAAGAATCTGGAATAAGGAGATAAAGAGTTAAAAATAAAAAGGCCAGAAACAAAATAAACTACTTTAGACTTTTACAATATTCTCTGTGCAAGAGCCTCTAATAGCCTGCTAGAATTAATTTAAAAGGGGACCATCAGGATGGGAGCAGCCAGCTGTGAGCAAAGTTGAAAGGGACACTTGAAACTCCAAAATTAGTTTGGAGCATGTGGCTTTGTTGCTGTATCTCTCTGCCTGCATGCTGTCTTCCCCCACACCCCCCTTGTTTTTCTCCTTTCTTTGGATATTGACCTTAGGGCTTTTTTGTTATCTATTATTGCTAGAGTAACACAATACGTTGAATACATTTTTTTATTTAGTTGTGATAGCACAGAGGGGAAGGAGCAATCGGACAGTGGGATTATAATGTGGTTAATTACTCTGACATTTTATAGAACAGTAAAATCATGGTGGTCTTGTGGATAAGGTTCAGGATCAGAATTCGGCGTGCCAGCTTCTATTCTGGGCAGTGCCACAGGCTGACTGGCTTTAAGGCCTGAGGCAAATTAGTTTGTTATCATCTTATCTGTAAGAAGGGTAACTCTGCTTAGCACTCAGAGGGGTTTTCCATTCATGTTTATAAGCAGCCTTGAGGTTGCTGGGTGAATGCACAGCAGAGACACTCAGGAAGATGCCCTCAGCCCTGTGCTTTACTGCAGCCAGTCCTGTAGACTCCAGACTGTTCTAGCAAGCATTATGCATTGAACTCCAGACACTTAAATATATTTAGGAGCCAGAAATCTCAGTGAAAACCGTGAGATTTACATGCCTAAATATCTTCCAAGGATCCACCTAAATACCAAGTATACTAAATAAGTACAGTAATCTAACAAAGCCAATACCTGCCCTGCCTCTTTGATCTCTTCCTTCAGGTGTTGAACTCAAGCCAGAGTTCCAGCATCACCTAGCAATCTTCCCTGCCTTCCCAAGATGCTGCCTCCTGCTCTGGTAGAACAGAAGCCTTCCTCCTATTAGGGAAAGAAACCTAAAGCCTTTGCATGGCCTAAAAAGACAAAGTTTCTTTCCTCTTCAGAGCAAAGCCTATAAATAGATTGCAAACTTCAACAAGCTTGTGAATCCTGTGCTCCTTCAAAGCAGAAAGGTTCCCTTTTGAGACTCACAAACAAGAGAGGCTCTGTAGCAGAATATAAGTTTATGCTAAACTTAAATAGATTTGCCTTTGCAGGAAAGACAGGGATGACTCCTTAGCATTTGCTGCTTGAATTTCCTCCTTGCATCCCTTGGGCTTCTTAACTTTTTACTTCATGATAACACTTTGTCATGAGCCTGCAGGATTAACTCATGAGCCTCCTAACCTCGTTGTTCTCTACCCCTTCACAGAGTCTGGCTTGGAGGGCAAAATAAACTTGCAGTAGGGCTTGGATTTCAGAGATAATTTTTGTGCTTGCACCTACTGGTAACTTTGGGAATTACCAAGAAACATCAGCAGCCTATGGCACTACCATCTGTGCTGATCTCCACAGCTCTGGCCATCCTGCTGTTCCTACCTCTTGCATTTGTGTGCCCTTTGGATGCTTTTCTCCCATTTTCAGATCTGTGACTTAGAATGGACAACCAGAAGTGGTAGGCAGAAAGCAAGAAGTGAGTACTAAGGAAAGGGACAAAAAGATCTTGATGGAGTCTGAAACGGGAGGAGAGCTGCACAAATTGTCCCACTTGCTGTGAAGTACTACCATTACTTTTCCACTGCTTAGTGCATGGGTCACCGTTACTGACTGTCTGGCACCGCTTAAATGTAATAAATTCTCTCTTGGTGTATTCCTTTCTGGTTATTTCCATCACCTAAAGTACTGCCATATATAACTTCTATTTCCAAATAACATATGTACCTGCTAAGATATTTCATTTATAGTACCCATAAAACTGGCACCACCAGTTCTGGCATAGTCTTTTTTTCCCTCTCTTTGATCTGGTCTGTATAAGTGAGAGACATAAGTTCTTGAGGACAAGGTCATCATCTCAGTTCTGCTTGGCCCTGCACTGCAGTGTGTTGAACCACATCTTCAACTGCATATAGAGCAATCTGTTTCATGAGTGCCCTTCCAAGCAGAACAACCCTGTCCTGCTCCATCTGAGCATTTAGTCACGCCAGTCAGTTCTTAAACTCAGTGGCCCACACGAGCCACATTTTCATCATGTAGTACAGGTTAAAAAAAATACAGGTGTTTCAGGATGCTTATGTCTACAGATGTCTGTCTATTTATGCCACCTTTACCATAGGAGCATCAAGGAGATTTTACTAAGGAGGAGGGATTTATGACTAAGACCCAAATAAATACTGCAGGTGATGATAGGAAACAGAAGATCACATCCATACCCCTTTACTGTTGCTGCCCTAAACACATGATGCCCTCCTTTTAAAACAAACATGGCTGCAGTAGCTATGCATCCAGCAAATGAAAGTATGATGTCTTTAAGAAAACTATTGCCCCTGGTTTATAGAGGAATTTTTAATGCTCTGAGCATCTGTAAATACTGCACGTTGCTCTCTTAAAATGGAGGAAAGGAGGAACCAGATGGGAGAGCTTTTTTATAAATTTTATCTGCCTTTTTAAAATAATTGGTGAGAAGCTGTAAATCTTTTCAGTTAAAAAAATTAAAAAGTGGAATATTTTAAAAACACTTTTAGGAGACAGCCTGTAAGCACTGCCTGTGTTCTCACTGCGTAGGAGATTCACACAGCGAGGCAGATTTATGTTTTATTGAAAACCTTGCTACTGCCTTTAGTTCTTTGCTGTAACTGACACGCACTGAATACATCTTTATCATCTATTTTCAGGAAGAGATGGCACCTCTTTCCACCTGGTGACACCAGTTTCCTTTATCCCACCAGGATCCCTTATGAGGAATCCAGCATATTCAGCAAAGTCAACGTTGCTAACCCTGATCTGAAACGCTTTCCAGAGTTTAGGAATACAACAGCCCATGTCGTTACACTCAGTCCGGGACAGGTACCATTCACCCACAAGCTTTACATTGAGATTCTAGTAAATTATTTAACTGGCTGATTAAGGGTTAGAAAATCTTAACAACTTGACTCTGGGGCTTCCCTCTCCCTATGCTCTGTGCTCAAGCTTGATATTTCTCTCAGCACGGAAGATTTCTTTGCTTGCAGGTATTTCACTAGCCTTTTCTGTACAGAACCCACGTTTGTGGAGTTAGTTCAATCAGCTACCAAATTCCATCACAATTCTTGCAATCACCTCCAATTTGTCTGCTTTAAAACTTTCTTGAACAGTACTTCAACCTGTCTGCTCTGAAACCAGTATGTTCCATAAAATGTATTTGATTAATGAGCGCGTAGAGCCAGCAAAGGATCTTGTATTTTGATAGTGAATAACCTTCACCAGAGAACAGTGTCCTAACTTGTTGCTTTAATAGCAATGTATTGTAATGATGATACTTGCATTTAGAGCACACACCATCCAGAAGTTTCAAGGGGCTTTGCAGGGCTATGAGGATATGTTTAACCCTTTTTTACTGAGAAAGTTCAGTTATAAGTGCCTGACTTACAGGCAGTCAGAAGCAGTGAGGGCGGCGTGAAGGAATCAATGCCTAGTCTCCTAATGTAAATACTGTCCTTCCTTATTTAATCAACATGGTCTGTATTTGGAGTCTGAATCACCCATTTTCATTGTTCAGCATTGCATGTCCTTGTAACACACTGCTGCACATCTCAAACTGTCAGGCCTTTCCAAAGGAATTTCACAGTATTCATTGCTCCAACTGCTTAAGACAGTGGAGTTGCCACTTAGAGCCTTTTCACCATTCTCCTACCAGATATTGTCACCTCTTTCGACCTGCCAGCTCAGCAACTCACACAAGTATTCTCTTGCCCCTAGCTGGCAAACCCAGCTGCCTTCAACAACTCAAACACGTTTTTCCCAATCCGAGTAATTTTGAGGAGGCAAAGCAAGGAGAACTGCTGTAAACTGGTGAGATGGCATACAAACAGGGTAGTAGTTTCCAAGAGGATGATATCTGTGAGCTAGGAAGTGTATGTGTTCATCTGCTGGTTCAGTTGCAAACAGGAAAGCTGGGATTAACCTTCACTGTTTGCATTACATTAGCTCCTAGCCATGATTAGCTCCTAGCAAACAATTAGTTTCATATTCTGCACTTTAAGGTACAGTATTCAATAGTTTAGGTACAACGAACAAATTGTCACTATTGATAAAAATACCACATTCAGTCAGCATTGCATTATCTATGATCCCCAATGCACTATTTCAATTTATAATCCCCTTTGGAATGATCAAGTATGGTAGTGAACCTTTAATGTGATCTTAATTTTAATTGTGTTTAAAGCAACTACAGATTAATCTTTCTAGGAATAAAGATCATGAGCCAGCTCAGTAATACAGATTTTCTGCATTTCCATGAAGAAGATACTGTTTGGATTTCTGGGGAGAGAGCAGTGAGATGGAGCAGTGAGACATTGCCTTTGTCCGTTTTGTCAGCTGCTTTCCAGTGTCTCATGCAGGAGCTTATGAGGCAGGTGGCTGGGGACTGCTGCTGTTTGATGGAGAGGAAAGGAATGACCTAGAGGAACTCCTTCCTTAACAAGGGAGAGGATCCCTAAATATCAACAACCTTGATAAGTGCTTAGCAGTGGGTTTCATCTCAAGTTGATACAATTCCTGCAGAATTTGCAGCCAGCTTTATTCTGTGATAATTCATAGCATCTCCACTCCTTCCCAGAGGGTACACAGAACATTTTACATTAGATACTGTAACAATAAAGGGTTGGAAAATAAAGACAAAAGGTGTTCTTAGGCATTCAGGAGAGCAACTGCATGTAGGGTGAGTGCAGCTTTGAATATCAAAAACTTAATGTGTCTAATGCCACCTTCTGGTCATTGTTTGCCACAAGCCGTTTTTCTACACCTATTTTAAAGCCCAATTCCTTCATGTAACATCCTACCAACACATCATATACTTTGTATCCTTTCCATGTATTGTTAGGAGGTGAATTTCTGTTAGGAATTTTGATAGTTGGCTGAGAGGTCAGATTTTATGAAGTTTCATCCTCTGCTTGACTAGTGGCTATTAGCTGTATTTCCACAGAGGTCTTCACTTCTACTTTATATTTGTATCAAGAACAGATCACTATTAAATAAGTTGGATATCTCAATGCTATAAATAGGCAACTGAGTAATTTTTGGGTTTGCAGCAGTACATAACTAGATCCATAAGGTTACAAGCTCAAGTTATCAATCAGATGTAGAGACTCCTTATAAATATTTGAACCTGGTCACCTAAGTGATGGTTTCAAGTTGGAAAGCATGTTAAGCATAGAGCAGGAGGCTGCCTGCTGGTGGATTTGTATTCACTGAACTATTGAGGTCTCACCAAAATGCATCGATTTTGTTAAAAAATTCTGCAGTATTTCTAGTAATACCTTGAGTGTTTTTCCAAATATACAAAGACTGCTTAAAAGGCCACAAATGGTAGAAAACATGTCTGTTATTGTATCTTCTACCACACACTCTGGGACAGGTGTTGAGAGCAAGGGTAGGATCTGTCACCTTCACTTTAATCCCCATCCAGGACAGATGTCCTGTCTGCCATCAGTGGGAAGAACCTGGCACCACTAAAAGGTGATTCATCCTCCCTGTCTTACACAATCACAGTCCTGCAGGAACATTCATCCCATCTTGTCCTTTGGTACAAAGGCTGCAAAAGGAGCCTATACACATAGATGCTTAACTTTAAATGATTAAAAAAAGGAGGCCTTAATCCCAGCTGAAAAGGCTATGAAAAACTGAGATGCTGCACAGGTACAAAATCATTGATGATTCCTCTTTACCTCACTTCTCACCAGCTTCTTCCTTCCTTCCTGCTCACTTATCTGACTGTTCTTAATCATCTTTCTCTTAATCCATATAACTAGACAATGGTAAAAAGATGAAAGTGCATCTCACAATGTCCAAAGGTAGACACATAAGATTGCACACATCTGCCATCCTAATGGAGGGGAAGTACTTTGTACACTAGGCTCCTGCAAGGAACACCATTCTCTTTCATGCTACCCCAGAGGGGAGAGGCAGCAGACACCAGGACATGTGGTGCTGTGGGCAGCACACAGCTGCCCTGCTGCCCACACTCCTGCTTCCCAGCCTTGTGTCCCAGGTTCGGCCTGGAGCCAGAGGAGCTGCAGTGCAGCTTGAGAAACCAGAAGGAAAGGCCTGATTGAGGTAGTGTCAGGCACATCAATCTGAGTATACTGCCCTGAAGCTTTGAAAAACATTGTCACAGTATGGGAAAATAGATCAACATTACTGCTTGCTGCCCAGAAGCTCTCCTCCCCTGCTTTTGCTTGCCTGCTTTCTGGAGGTCTAAGGAAACACATCTCAGGCTGCATCCACAACACATTTATCACTAAGTTCCTGCATTTAGCTGTAAGGGTTTCTCTTTTGATGCCCCTGCTGCTGATCTAGCACACCATTGCATCCTGCTTGGCAGTCAGAGCTCTCCACAGTGCAGGCAGACCTTCGACTTCTAACCCAACCCTGAGCAAGCAAAATCTTCCTCAAGTCAGAGAGGGATTTCCATATGTGCCACTGTCACGGTTTAACCCACGGGCAGCTAAAACAACCACACAGCTGCTCACTCACACTCCACTACCAGTGACATGGAAGAGAAAATCAGGGTGGGGGGGGAAAGGTAAACTTTGGGGGTTGAGATAAAGGCAGCTTAATAGGACAGGAAAGGGAGAGAATAATAAAAGAATATAGAAAACAAGTGATGGACAGCACAATTGCTCACTGCCCACAGACCACCAATGCCCACCTAGTTCTCGAGCCACAGTCACACACCTGGCCAGCTTCCCTCAACTTACACAGTGAGCATGACAACATATGGTATGGAATAGCCCTTAGAGCAGTTGGGATCAGCTGTCCTGGCTGTGTCCCCTCTCAGCTTCTTGTGCACCTCCTCGCTGGCAGGGCAGTTTGAGAAGCTGAAGTCCTCAGTTTAGTGTAGGCCTTACTTAGCAACCACCAAAACATTAGTGTGCCATCTACATTATTCTCACTCTAAATACAAACCACAGCACTATACCAGCTAATAGGAAGAAAATTAACTATTAAAGGCAAAACCAGGACAGCCACCTTTAAAGAAAAGACTAGAGAACTTCAGATTGGGTTTAAAATGGGGAAAACAGAACGCAGTGTCTCAGTAACCAGGAAAAATATAATTGATACCAAAAATAATTGTCATAGTAAGTCAGGAAATACAGTAATTCAAACTTTCAAAAAGCAATGAAATGTTCCAGCTCAAAGTATATAATATTATTTAAAAGGGGTGAAAAACTTGCTTTTATTGAAGTTTAAATTAATTTAGTAAAGGAGAATTAAGGGTTTTCCACAGCATTATGCATAGTAGGTTTAAAATTCTGTTTTGAGGGAGGAAGGGAGGAATTTTCATAGGGGAGACTACAGAGCTGGCCCCAAGTCACCCTGTAGAGAAGGCAGACAGCCCAAATTGACCCTAGACACCAGAACCATCCTCTATCACAGAGAAGTCAAAGCCCAGGAGGTGAATTTACATTAAAATTGGTGACAAAACCCCCACTCAGCCTGGAACATATATGAAATACCCCACAAGTGCCCCAAAGGTTGAGCAAACCAGAGATAAAAGCTGCCAGTTGCTGACCTAACCTCTTCCCTGAGCTTCCCTCAGTCCCTTACCTGGGTCCCTATGGTATATAACAGCACTATTCCCTTCCCATGCTGCTCCCCAGGGATGTCCCTGTGCTGGATGCCAGCAGCCCTGGGTGATCTGTTTCACTGGATGGAAAGACACCAGCTTGGAAGGGGGAATAAGAAGACCCCTTCCTAGCATCAGGGCAGCTAGACACCAGCTGGGACAGAACACAGACTGGGGCAGTAGTGTTCTCAGCCCCCACTTGCTGTTCCCACATTGTTGTTCTATGCATTAATTTGGTTTATTTTTCATTACTAGGGTTGCAAACAGCTCTAGGGTTTACCCTGGTCCCTCCACAGCCCCAAAACTCTTTCTTCCCATCATACCGGTATTCTTAGGTGCTTCATTTTCTTACACATTTACCTAAGTATCTTCTTCTAATGAGCAGGAAATTCTTGTTATAATATTTCACTTCAGGGTATGCTCTCTTTTTGAAGCAATTCCACCTTTGCCCTACCTTTGCACCGTATCAAGTTAATCATGTCCATTGAGAATTTAAACTTGTTCTGTTCTCTGTGCTGTACAAGTCCAGCATTGCTCCACTTGCTCTCCCAACTGTTCTCATGGTTTCTTTCCTCCTATTACAGACTAGAATTTAATTTTATCTTTTCTGAGATTTCTGTCCTACTTTGACTTCATCTGCTATATTTGCCTCTCACTAGCCTAAATATTAAAATTATCTGATTGGCTGCTGTTTAGATCAGTATCTTCCCAGCCCACAAAGCTAGATACATTCTCTAGGAAGCAGGCTAACACAAAATTATCTCTTAGCTTGGAATAGTTCTGTCTTGCTTTTGCACTTTACACTTCCCCAGTAAAATGTGTGCAGCACTGTGTGAGTGTGCGTGGATTTCACTGTGGTTCACTTGCACATTTCCTATTGAAATGCAGTTTCAAGGAGCTAAATCTGTGTCACACATTCCTAAACATATGGGTGTCTACTTTGTTTTATTGTGAAATTGATAGTCAAGGGTAGTGATGTTCGGTTTTGTTTGTTCTTTGTGGATTGTTGATTTCTTGGAATTTGGGTTTGGTTTTTTTCGCACCTAGTTTGCAAACCTAGGAGAATACTAGTTTGTAAAGGTAGAAGAATCCTAGTCTACTCTCTCTGCTGGACTTTTGGTGGGGTTTTGTTTTTTTTTTTTTTGGTCTTTTCTTAGTCAGGCTGCTCCCTTGCCAGCTTAATTTTTTTAGTTTTAACCAGTTTCCACTTTTTTATCTTCCCTAAAGTTTTAGTCCTTTCCCTTTTTGTTAATTTCATTTTTCTTACTGCCACAAATCCTTATTTTAACAAGCATAAGCTTACCCAAAAATAAAAAGGGGAGAAAAATGCCATAAAGGCACCTGCTTTGCTTCTGAGTCACAGCTCTGTGGCTCCTCTGTAAATCGCATTAACAAACAGTGCTGGCTGCAGAAATACACAACTTTGCAGTCATTACCCTTAACCTGCTGGCAAGTACAGTCTGATTAATCTCTCTGAAGACCAAGTTCCTCCTCTTCGGTTTGAAAAGGCCAAACTAATTGGGGGTCCCCTTCCCAAAGCAGTTCTGTCTCCACTTTGCACTTGAACCATGTTGAGCCAGCACCTTCCATTCCTAATTTATTTCTTGTTTTTTTCCAGGCAGCCCCTCTTACCAAAGCATGTATACATTTACCTTAATTTTTCTCCTGTTTTTGCTCCCTTGCAACATACTCCCACTGCACCATACCCTAATTCCCTAGTGTCTTCATCCAGTTCTCCAGCATGACGCAAGCGACCTCTTCCTATGCAAGTCTCACAGTAAGCACCCCATTGTTGGGAACAGCTATGTACTCCAGAAGCTCTGCCTTCTGCTGTACACCAGACTTTTGCAGGCTTCCTCATTATACCCTGCCGTTTGGAGGCCACCTAGATCCTTTAACAGAGGGTGACAGAAGATCCCCCCTAGAGCAGATGAGCGAGTTTTTTTGTATGACTGTGCCGTCAATGAAATGCAGGCAAACACTTGCTAACAGATAAAGCCATTGCAGCTAATGTGACTGCACTTTTAATTTAAAGAATAGGTTTCTGTGATGAAAAGCACCACTCTGAAACTTGCTTTGTGCAGAAAACATGTTACAGCTTCTGTCTGTGTAGGGTTTTGTGTACTTTTAATTGTCAGGAATAACTGATTGGTGATACTTTTTAAATACTGGCCTTCCATAGACTTCCTTCCTTCTCAGCTCTGTATGCTGTTATGGATTAAAGTACAATTTCCAAATGGGTTTGACCTTTAGAGAGCCAATGCTTTTTTGTTGTTGTTCTGAGTTAAATTGAAACCTGTGGAGAACATTTTGTCCTGTGGCCCAAAAATGACAGTGCTTTGACTGTCTTCTAAGTAAGTGTTTGTGGGACCAGGGCTGTAGTTATTGTTTCCTACACAGACATTTTCTCATTAGCTGGGTTTTGATATAATGAAGCACAGGGCTATCTAGGTAGTAGAACATTCTTTTAAGTAATTTGTGTCGACCGAGTAAAAAGGATTGTCTGCAGTTCAGATACAGATCGTTGCTTCACTTCTCCCATTCTGAAGTGTGTTTTTTATCCGCCTCTGACCATTTTTATTCCCTGTCAAAACCCATCTTTTATGCTTTTCTTGATAGCTCTATGTTAATCTAATGTTCAGTAATCTGTAAAGCTTGTACTATATCATCAAAACAACATTAATGTCTTTGTACCATAAAAGCCATGGGTTAGAATCAATTTTATGTCACAGCTATCATCCTGATATAGTTGTAAAGCTCTGATCTAAACTAGATTGCCATGATTTCTGGGACACCTTCTTTTAAAAGCCTGTCTACTAAAAGTGACAAGTTTAATGCTGGTGATTATTTACCAGAACTAAAATTGCATGTTGCTAATCACCTAGATAAGCATTAGGATACCTGCTTTTTGGGGAAGCTGGCTGGCAGTCCTTCTAAAGGAACTGGGAAGTCTGCTCAGTTAGAGAACCTGCAAAAGAGTTCTTGCTTGGCTGAGACTTTCCCTAAAGCCCCACTCACTGCTACACCAGCTGCACTCCCTTGGCACAGCTGGACCTTGCTTACCTAGGGCAGCTATAAGGTTCCAACAATGCTTCACATCAGGAGGGGGTTGGATGAGAAGTACTGGATCATGTCCACTTCTTCCATGATAGTACTGATACAGTGGGAGGAGACCATGGGGATGAGAGTCTTGAGAAAAGGCTCTTGAGAAGACAAAAGTAAAGATCACCTCCCACCCCTCCTCCTTGGCTCATTCTGCCTCTGCATCTCACACCACCTCAATTAAAACACCTTATCTTTCTTCAGGCCTCTGCTAGAACCCTAATGCAATGTTTCCAATTCCAGGTCCTGCTCGTTCCAAGGCACTGGTGGCACTATGTGGAATCCATTGATCCCGTCACTGTCTGCATTAACTCTTGGATTGAACTGGTATTTTTCTTTTTGTCATGGTGCTGTAGCACTTCATGTTTCCATGAACTTTTGTCCCTGGCCTCGCAGGTTCAGCCCTATTGGCTGTGCTGTATGCAGCCACTGGGGAGGGAAAAGCCCTTATGGATCCAGTTTTATGTGAAGAACCTTCCAAGATTCCAGATCTGAAGCCCCAATTCAGCAAAAAGCACATGCAAGCTTACCTCAATAAGGCAAACTATTAAGCACAAGCTAAACTTTTAATGTCCAATTTCTTGTGGGCCAACTAGATTTTTGTCATCTCCTTTTCAGCACAACAGCAACTTCACCTCAAGCACATGCTTACATGCAAAGCTAAATTAGAATTTAAATCAGATTAATGTGATAGGAAGGGGGTGGCAGAGGATTTTTGAATTTTCATTTCTCTGTGATAGTTTTGATTTGCCTGGAGTTGGATTTTCTCAAGAATTTAATTAATTTTCTTTTCCCCAGGCTTTAATTTTTCTTGCTCATGTTAACCAGTATGTATGGGATGGTTCCAGGGATATCATCTCAATACTCCAGAAGCTTTTCTGATTCAAATTACTTTATCATTTATCCTAGCTTAATATAAAAAAAAGACCCTTTGAAATGTCCCGTGAAAGCTGCCTCACAAAAATACTCACAGCTTTAAAAAAAAACCCTACCACTTTTATTAGACTGGAAATCCACAGGGGGATGAACACATGCCTTCAGCTGCTTTCAAAGACTAGACAATACATGTCTCATACCAACATCAAACCAAGCATTTGCAGAGTAGAGGAATTCACTTGGGTGTTTCCCTCATGGAGAAATTTTCCAGATGAGGCTTTGTATTTAGAAAGGACAGTGGGACCACAGCCCATACCCAGCTCTTCCATAGCCCCAAATATATTCAGGCTGCATCCAGTGCCAGAGAAAGCACCAACAGTATTATAGAACAACTGTTTAATCCTGCCTTAAATTTGAGTAGTCTTTGAGGCAATCAGAGGAACTGGCTGTACACAGTGTTTGACAAGACCGTGATATCAACATAGACACTTTTACCTTGAGCTGTGCCTCACAAATTGTCCCTGTCTGGAAGAAGGACAGGATTGGATCAGGTACACCCAGGTGGCTGGGTGGTACATCAGCTATAGTATTTCTGGCTGTTCTTAGGTGCTGCAAGGAAAAGGGGGAAAAGTTACAAAAAAAAATAGATAAACTCCATGGTCTTTCTGGTTCATAAGTCTCACAGAAGTCACCAAGACCCTGTTGGTGACTGCAAGAGCAGCTAGTCCTGGTGATCCTGCTCAGGCAGGGGAATTGGACTAGATGATCTTTGGAGGTCCCTTTCCAACTCCTAGCATTCTGTGATTATGAGGAAGGTTTGGTAGATCTTGCTAATGAGTGGCACACACACATTCCCCCTCTCCAAATATCAAAGCTGCCACAAATATGTGTAGGTATTGCAATCCAGATGAAGGTTCCTTACAGAAATTATCCCTAGAGCTGATGGTGGCAGCACTGCTAGGCATCAGGCAATCCAGCCATAAAAGTAAATTGACATGGATGCTAAGAGACAATACTGAGAACATTTCCATTACCAAATCAAGCAGTACTTGCTTGCAGCTGTTACCAGCTGCTTTATATTGACAGATGTGAATCATGCCAACATTTATAGTCCTAGTGAAACCATAAATTATATTGGCAAGACTTTAGAGTAAAAGTTTAATTTGTTTTCAGCTGGATGTGAGCTACTCAAAGTGCTCCTTGCTTCCCAACATACTCTTCTTGTGTTCAGTACAGCCCTGTTTTTCAGTGGACCAGAATGAATACAAGGAGTGCAACACCTTGAATTTCTGCACATAGATACCAAGCTCTGTATTTTGAGAGCTTGTTATATGAAGCCATTGATAAGCTAAGCATCCAAAGCCACAAAACAGCAAGACCACTTCCCCCTATTTCTATCCCAAATTCTGCTCAGAGGTCCAGGATGAATTACTGCCTTCAACACTCGTACTAGCACATTCCCCAAAGCCACAATTAGGCAGGTCAGCTGTGGGCTGGAAACTTGTATGTCTAAGCATCTCAGTCAAAGCAAATTTACACACCTGCTCCTAGGCACTTTTCACTGAAGTAGTTAGAGCACCCATCTTAGAGTTTCTTATTGTCTCCTTCCATATGCAAGACATTCAGTTAAGTGGGTAAGAAACCTAAAAAAGACCCTACAAAGCTTTATCCTGTTACCCTAAGTAGCTGGTACCCAGCTGCACAAAGGGCTGATGCAGGCTGATGTTAGCCAGTTGCTAACAGTGTTTAGCTTTGCAGGAGAACCTTTTGGAGGAAACATGGTTTTCCTCGTGCTCATGGTTAAAACTGCAGCATTACATCAGCTACTCTTATGTAATAAAAATATTTCCTGAATTCCCCCAAGACTCACTTTTGTGCCTCTGTAGCCCTCAGTTGCTGGCTCACTGTAACATCCTGTATGTTTTAAGTACTTAAATTAGACATAATATGTAGATACATAAAATTTGCTATGTACTTCCGTGGTCCTTCTAGTCCTAGAGAGCTGCATAAATGCACACATTAATTAAGTGCTAACATTGCATTGTAATTTCAAGCACAATACTCAATTAACAGAACACTAAAAAGGAAAAAAGATGTTACACACTCTAGAATCTGGGTTTTGCAAATCCTCCTACAGATGGATAGTTGCACCAAAGCCTGTACTATTACTCATGGGGAGTCTGTGTGCATGAGGTGCGGAGTCAAAAGTCTGGAGCCTTTCACTGACTTCACGTACATGAGAAGGGCTTTCAGACAGAGGCCATCCATTCAGTTCTTGCCTGCTTTCTGCAGAGTGCTAACCTGACTGCTGACCTGTCCCCAAACACTTTCTGTTCCCTTGAGGCAGGATTCAGATCATGAAGCCAGGGTAGAAGAAGCAATAACTCGAATACTGGTATGTGCCATAAAATCAGCAGAAAATCCCAGTGATGGAGATGGCTGGCTAAATCCCACAGAGGTAAGCCCTCTCTTGCCCCCATTACAGCAGTGATAACAGAGTTACTGACATTTTGCTTAGCTCCCCGAGTCTCTCTGCTGCCTGAGAAAAAGAATTTTTAAATTCCTTCCCTTCTTGTAGCAAAAGTAATGCATGGAAGATAATCATGCAACACTGCACTGAAACATACCTCCTTTTAACTGTGTCCTGGGGGCTTTCTTAGGTTGAACCAACATCCCATGAAGTCAATCTTCAGTACCTAAACAATGCAGTGTCTGCATACTTCAGATGTCTAAAGGCAAGTGTGTCAGAGCAAGCATGTTCCAGCAGCACTGGGGCAGAGCAAAGGACAAGCACCTCATGCAAGAGGAAGAGAAGGGAAGGGGGCTGCGAACCAGAGGGCTGCAGATTACTAACCCAGGAATTGGACTTTCCGACATTAAAAGCAGAAGAACTGCAGAAAATACCTTTTGGGCCTCATCTTATTCAGGTTTTACCACAGCCTGAAGAAACAAGCTTGATGGGTGCAGTTGGAGTTGAAGGTAGAGGCCTTCTCTGTGAAAATGAAGGAGGACATTTTGGAGAATTACACTGCGCCAGGAAGCAGTCGGTAACGAGGAACGACTGCGAAACGCCCGCACATCGAAGGGGTCCGGACGGCAGCCCAGGCACCTCACAGACAGCCCTTTCTACCAACGATTTGCTGGACTGTTTGGTTAATCCACATGTCATCAGTTTAGTGGCTAGTTTGCTGCTGGAGAGAACAAGAGTTTAATGCAGAGTGCTTTATCATTTCTGAAATAAAGGAATCAAATGGCAGCCTTGTTGTGGGTGTTTAAACTCTGTAATAATTGAATGTTTCATTTCAGATAATACTTAGGTACAGGCACAGTTAATGGTTAAGTGGCAGATTGAAGTTGAGCTGAAAGAAGAATAACTGGTTAATGGTGGCAGGGAAGAGGAAGGTGTGTTTCATCAGAGAGCTCCTCAGTGTTACGAGGAAAACAGAGTGTCCACAGTTGTAATTCCCCCTGTTGTGAGAATGGGATCTTTAAAATGCTCTACAGCTCTGAGCTTCAGCCAGGGACAGCTCTGCATTTCAGGGGGTAGCAGCATGGGCTGCAATTCCTCCTGGATTACACTTCCTGGACCTAAACTGCCTCAAGTGTATCATGTTCTTGCAGGGGAGGAGTTTTTTGGGGTGTTGTGGGGTCTGGGGTTTTTTGGTTTTGGTTTGGGGTTTTTTTGTTGTTGTTTTTGTTTTGTTTTGGGGTTTTTGTTTGTGTGTTTTGTTTTTTTTCTTAACTGGACCAGCCTAACTGTACTGACTGACAGCTTCAGCCCTCACTGCCCAGGTACCAGGCAGACCTGCTCTGGTCTCAAGGTATCCATCTCCACAACGGTGATCCTGCAGGCAATAAGAATGAACATGGCTCAGCCACATTGAAGAGGTACCACAGCACATCATGCTTCAAGCTGGGGTCAGGAATGGAAAGCAGAGCTGAAGTGAAATGTGTTTGATCCATGTCTACATTCAAGTAGTACACTTGATTCACCCCCACAGGCATGGGGATTGCAGTTTGCACCTTCCTGAGGTGAAAACTCATCCCAGCAAAAAAATTAGTGCTGTACCTCATACTGGGTAACTTAAGTCCTTCAGAGGAATACCAGAGACACCAAACCCTATGCTTGCTCACACCTTTCCGCTTCCAAAGCGGGTCAGCAGCTGGAGGGCTGAAAGAGGACTTCTGTGCTGTCCTTTAACATTGCAGAGTAGCATTGCTATGAAACAAGCACAGCTGGACAGTAGGCTCGGGAGGTGGTTACATGGCAGAGGAGGACTAAGAGTAGAAGGTAGACTGACTGTGGACTGCAGCCCTTGACCAGATTTGAAGTGAAATGATCGGTCGATGACTTCAGAATGCTAAGCCAAGAGGGTGCTGCATTCAGTGTATCTACTTCCTCCCACAACACAGCAGAAGTTCTGTCACAAAGCCCTAGATGGGAGTGAGACCAAAAGTCCTTGGCAAGAAAGCAGCCTTCAGCTGGTTCAGCAACTCTTGAACCCAGGAGACAAGAGGCCATCAGGAGGTGACTGTTAGGATTTATTTAAAGCCAGGTGAGTACAGTGCCCTATGTCTAAATAACAAAGAGAGCAGTCATTACTTCCTAGCCTCTGTCCTACTCTTTACCATAATAACAAAAATAATGACTTTCCTTTGGGTGTAAGTTACTGCTGTAACAAGACCATCCTTCAAAGTATAGTATTCCTTGGATTTGTTTTTGAAGACTGGGTGGTCTGATTAAAAGGATACATAACTTGAAAACACAGATAAGGTGGTATGTTAGCACTGAAGCTGTGCATGGAGGCTTGAAAAGAGCAAAACAAACCTGGAAAGCTGATGAGATCTGGCACGCTTTTGCCTCTGCTTTCTGCCTGCAGTGGCAACAGAGAAAGGCATTTTTCCTAGGCAGAGCTTCAGGGCAGTTCTGGAACAACTCACATAAAGCCTTTGCTTTCAAAACTTACCTGTGCTCATGCCTGCTAGTGCCTAGAAGCCAGTTCCTGTCATTAACCCCTTTTTCCTTACATTCACATGGAACTTCCTATGCTCCAGCTTGAACCCATCACTGGCCATCACTGAGAAGAGCCTGGCTCCATCCTCCTGACACNGGAACTGAGGGGCCCAGAACTGGACACAATATTCCAGGCGTGGTCTCACTAGGGCAGAATAGAGGTGGAGAAGGACTTCTCTTGACCTACTAGCCACCCCCCTTCTAATACACCCCAGGGTGCCATTGGCCTTCTTGGCCATGAGGACACATTGCTTTCCTCCCAAAGCACAGATCATTTTAACATACCCCCCACAACACCGACACAGAACATTTTCTCCCTGTGCATTCAGAATGCCAGTCCTTGAAAAGGCTTACCAAACACTGAGGTCTTTGCAGGGCTGGTCTCTGGGCAGAGGCTCCAGTGCCTGCAGAGAACCTGCCTCAACACTGGAATTGGAGCCGCCACACTGGAATTGGAGCCGCCGTTCTCACGAGGCCGAGTCACGCGTGTTCAGAGGGGCATTGCTCACCGCCCTGTCAGGGGACAGCCACAGCTCGTGACTTAAGGGCCAAGCTGTGGCCAGAAGCCATCAGCAAACAGAACAGGGAGGAGGATGAACAAGGCTGTTTAGGATGCAGAAGCACCAGGAGGACTTTGTGTCTCAGAGGTGCAGTATACAAGTCTCAGTCACACACTCGGCACACAGGGGAGAGAGGGAAATGACCACAGATTCAGAAAGTCACACACAGCAAGTGGCTGACACACCACTCGAGTTTATAGCTCTGACCTGATTCACCAGATGCCATAAGCTGTGATCTCTGATGCCATCTCTAAATTCATAGCCACTGGTTGAAAAGCCTGGACAAGTCTCTACATATTCATAGCACTGAACATAAATTATTCCTGACCTCTCTGGTAACTGCATGGCTGGACAAGGAGCAGGGACCTAGCACCTCGCCCTTCCCAGCCACCAAGAGGAACTTGCCTTCCCCCTCCAAAGGGGATCTCCTGCTCCCTGTCAGCAGTGGGTATGGCAACAGCCAGGACACTGGTGCAGAGCCATCCCCAGGGCAGTTACAGGGGTGACATGCTCATCATATCTGCTTTGATGGTGGCCACTGCACAGCTTGGTGGTGAAGTTAAAGCTATGCTCCAGTCCACAGGACGGTCCAAGCAGCAGGCTGGTGCACCATGTTCATCTCCCCATGCATGTTCCATTCATCCCCACTGCCTGATGGAAACTCTGGGTCTTCCCTGTCCCAGAACTGGGTTTACAGAGTGAGTCACAGATCAGTTCAGTGTGTCTCCCCTTGGTTGCCTGATGTGGCTACTTGGAGCCCAGCCCTCCTCAAAGGGATTTGCACTTGCTTGTCAGCAAAGAAGAAAAACCTACCCAAAACAGAAAGTCCCACCTCAAGAGAGAGTAGAAAGGAAATAACCCTCAAATAGTGAGCTCTTCTAAAGCTCTAGTGCCTCACCAAAAACCTCCCCATGACGTTTCATTGGGTACCATTTTGTTTCACAGAACCATTTCCCCACACACACATTTGCATCTTTCAGGACTTGGGCTCCATTTTCTTGGTGCCACCAAGCACCTGAGCTGCAGAGCTGTGACATACATTATGATACAGTGTCAACCATAAATCAAAGATTCAGCTAACAAACACGGTGCATTGAAGCAGCAGCGAGACTCCCTCCACAGCGCTAACCGCCCTTTAAAATAGAGGCAGTGCTACACAGCAGCTCTTCTGCCTCCCAGAAAGCATCTCACTTTGTTTTTTGGCCACAAACCCAAACTGTTCCTGTGCATGGATGGGCAGGCTCCTTCTCCAGGGGAGTTTCCTGACACTTCTTGTGTTACTGCACGAGGGGGCTGGTGGGGAAAGACTTTTGCAAATGGGTGGCCTGGTTTTACCACCTGGTTCATCTGAACAGGCGATGAAAAGGAGCCTAGATGTTCTGCACCACTCATTGCTGTCATCTGGGTGAAGGGGTCTAATCCCACAGCAAGTGGGACAGATGTTGCCACATCAGCTGAAGAAGCAGTGGGACAATGGCACCTCTGTGTAACAAGCTACATGTTTCAGAGCTGTGTTTTGGGAGATGTCCCAAAGCAGGTGCTCTGCTAGACATTTATTTCTCCAATTGGCGGGGCCTGTTCCTCTTATGAGGAGACTGGGAGATAGAAGATCTTGTCACCTTGGGCTGCCAGCTTGGCAGGACTGCAGCACCCAGGGCTCTGGGGAGGGGACTGTGGGGACCAGGGGTAGTAGGTGCTGTGGGTCCAGGATGGTTGGAAGATTTCTGTGGAAGTCTTGCAGAGGTCCTGGGAGCACAAGCAGGAACACAGGAGCTCTCTGGCCACCTGGGACCTGTGCTGAGGGATCTGGGAGCCCATCAGCAAGTAGCAGTGTCCCACAGGCCAGCAGCATTGCTTTGGAGCCAAAGCCCATGTGCATTACAGCTGTCCTGGTCCTAGGGTTGTTGCTTCCCTCTTTGCAGGGCAGTGTGATGGAGAAGACATGGCAAGCTCCCTGCTCAGAACGGGCTGCAGTTTCCCAGTAAAGCCCAGCACAGATTTTACTCCTGCCAAAGCTCTGATGAGACTGTCCCAGTGACAAGGTCCAATTCCTTGTGATGACCCATGAAAACCACTTCACAAAGGTCTGAGGGTGACCAAGACTTCAAGCACCAGAGAACTTTAAAACCAGTTTCCCAAGAGAAAGAAGTGGGTTGGTCAGGAAGATCGCTCACAAAAAGGAGTTTCTTCTCCCTGGGGGCTATTTGAAACCCACAGAGCCCCCCTCTGCCCCATCACCACCATGAAGAGGGCACCTCTGAGCGTCCACAGCAGCCAGAGGCTTAAACTTGTCCCTAAATTCATCTTTCACCCCTTCTGTGCCCCCTCCTCCTGGGCCAGAGCACCAGGCAGTAAAATTCACCATCCCCTTTAACCAGGACCAGCTTTGTCCTGCCCCGGCAGAGCACAGGGATCAGGTTCAACGAGCAGCAGCCTAACAGAGCTGGCTGAAAAGCCACCAGTAAAACAAGAAAAGGTGTCATGCAAATANGGGGGGGGGGGGGGGGGGGGCATGGTACGACTGACTGCCATCCCCAGACAAACTGCCTCAGAAGTTACAGGGCTTGACACCTCACCTGCCTCTTGCTCTGGTTTCCCAGGGACTTGATGCTTTGCCTCCACCTCACACTCCCTCAGAGTGTTGGGTTTTTACCTGGAGGATTTGGGATCTCCACCACAGCTGGCAAAAAGCCCCACACAGGCACACACACAACTTTCTGCTAGGTAGTAACAGCTCATTGCGATGGGGTTTAGTGTCTTGTTTGCTGCTGCTACTCTGGTTGAATGTTAAAGAGCTGCAGAGATCGACTCCATGCACTGCACAGACATCATCGCTGCTTTAGCCACACCTGTCTTCTCCCAATACCCCCAACAGCCCTGTCTTCCACCCAGGTGGTCCCATGGGGACAACCTAGCCTGGGTGAGCCTCCTCCCAGCTAGGAGGACCATGAGGGCGAGGGTCTCCAAATCACCAACTTACTCGACAAAGCATATGAAGATACATCCATGAGGAGGAGCCTTATGGACAGATCAAGGCCAGAGAGCAACAAGGCCAACTCCAGGTACAATACACACCAAAAGCCCAGCCCCACAGCCACTTTTCTACATCTGCCAGCCTCGTTATTACTATTTTTAACTTCAAAATAATGCTTAAAGCTCTGTTACAGGAATAAGAGCATGGACTGACAGAAAACTAGTGCAGAGCCACCAAAATGATGGAGTAGAACACCTTCCTTATGAGGACAGGCTGAGGGAGTTGGGTCTCTTTAGCTTGGAGGAGACTGAGGGGTGACTTCATTAGTGTTTATAAATATGTTAAGGGTGAGTGTCAGGAGGATGGAGCCAGGCTCTTCTCAGTGTTGGCCAGTGAGAGGACAGGGGGCAGTGGATCCAAGCTGGAGCATAGGAAGTTCCATGTGAATGTAAAGAAAAACTTTTTCACTGTGAGGGTGACAGAACCCTGGAATGGGCTGCCCAGAGAGGTTGTGGAGGCCCCTTCTCTGGAGACATTCAAGACCAATCATCTAGCCCAACACCCCTGCCTGAGCAGGCAGGGGGGTTGGACTAGATGATCTTTCAAGGTCCCTTCCAACTCCTAGTGTTCTGTGATTCTGTGAAAACAAGTCTGCCTCATCTGGGACAAAAATGGAAAGGAAGCAAAGGCCAAGCAGGCTTTCCCATCTCTTCCTCTTTGGAGAGTTAATTAGCAAGGCAAGGTAATGGTATTTGTGCATTTACTTCATGTGCTTATTACAATAAATTTTGTCCTGCATGTTAAAGTCAAAACCATCTCACATCCGCCAAAAAGCAATCAGGACCAATTAATGAAGATGTAATTTCCCCAGATGCCACTATTAACATAATTCACAGTGTTCCTAGCAACATGAATATAATTAACCCAGTTAACCACGGCTCTCATCACCACAGCAGCCTGTGCCCACAGAAGAGCCTCACTGAGCCCCGTGCCCAGGTGGCACATCCACAGGGCTGTAGATTGGAGTTGCTACCCTCTCCCCCTGCCCAGGGCTGGGTTTGGGAGTTACAGACATGGCTCACAGCCCAGCAAAGACCCCTCTTTGAAGCAGAGGAACACAATAGCCCTCAACCTTCAAAGCTCATACAACACAATGCTGCAGCGGAAGCAGCCCTAGAAAAGGCAAACACACTCAGATTGGCCATGCACATGGCAAGAATTAAGGCAGCCCTTTGACCCAGGGTGCCTTCCAGCTCTCATTTGCAGTTTCACACCCCACATGATAACATGGGAAGCCCATAGCTTTGCCTTCACCACCCAAAGCGCAACAACTTACTGTTGGAGAGCAGCAGGAGAAACGTGGAGACAGGGAGATCCTCATCCCAACATGGGGCTGGTACCTGGGTCCATCAGGGCCTCCACCCACACCAAGCCATGAACCATAGCCTCACTAGAGTGGGCAAAAGGAGACAGGGCTGAAGAGCCACAAAGCACAGGCCCAAACCCCCTTCAGAAGGCAGGACTCAAACCAGAGCTGCTGCCCCCCAGCTGGGCTTAAATGGGGCTCCAGAGGCTGTGGGCAGGTGAGTCCCAGGCGAGGCTGGGCAGGGCCTTCAGGTGCTTCTCAGGTGGTGATGGGGGATGAGTGGCCATTGAGTGCTTTGCCTGCTGTGGGCTGGGGCCAGGTGATGCTCCCAGTGCTGATGAGGAAGGGCATGATGGTAGGATTTCTTTCCTATCTCTCCTAATTTAGCCTGCTCCTGCTTCTCAGACAGCAACCTGGAGTGAGGCAGAGGAGAAGACAAAGCTTCAGGCATTCAGACCAAAGTTTAGGGTCTTGCTCTTCCCTGATTGCTCTCCAAACCCAGGAGCTGGAGCTGCCCTCGAGAGGAGGACAGAGTCCCTTGCACACCCCCCCAGGCCATGCTGTGGTAGCAAAGCAGGATCACTACCCACTTTCAGAGCTGAGGAGTGGGCACGAGAGATGCTTCATCCACTCCTAAGAGCTTGCTCAAAATTACCTCACTTTTCCCCGAGAGGAGAACCAACGTTTTGCAGTGCTCAAAGTCTCCCCAGAGCAGCAGTTTCACTCACATCTGAGTGCGCCCTGCGAGGACCTCTGGGTTGGGTTTTTGGGCTGAGTTTTATTTCACTCCCCTCTACTTTCAATGAAATTTCATGTTGAAAAAACATGGGCAGCATTTATAGAAAGCTCAAAAATGTTGGAAGGGCTTTCCTCTCCTGAGGGAAGAGCCCCTGATTTTTCTCTTAGCCTTTTTTTCTGGTGAGAGAGGAAACAAGAAAGGGGTTGTTAAAAATTAATGAATACTGGCTTCTTTTTTTTTTCCCCCACAAGTGTGGAAAGTTTTCAAATGAATTTAAACTATTCAGTTTTTCCTTTTGATAGCTCTGGTCGAGAGGGAGTTGATTTCTCAGACAGCTCTGGGAGCACCTTGAAGCTCTTAAAATTTGGAGAAACGTTGACCAAACCCCATTTCCTACCTTGAGACCACCAGTGCTTTAAATAATTCATCCAGCTTCTTACGGATTGATTTAGCTGAAATCACCTGAAAATACCAGGCTTAAAAACGTGGGTAATCTGCCAGGTCACAAAAAGCAGGAGATGTTAATGAAAGTACAGATCTTGCTAAACCAGTGAGTAGTTTAACAATTACCTGATATAATAACATGCAGAAAGATGCGATGGACAAAGGTGAGATCATTGATGTTAATTAAAATGTCCGAGCTGCAACACTTCTGCCTTAATAGAGGATTTAAGCTGCACATTGTAAAGCAGTGATAGAACAGTCATTTCTTTTGGGTAATTAAGGAAAAAACGGAGAATTAACAAGTGCCTTCACGGAGGGCTGGGGAATGGCTGCCAGCCCTCATGGCTGCTGGGCAGGAGGTTTCTGGGGGTGGTTCCTGGGAAAGCAAAGTGCCGGTTAGGGGGGTGTTGGTGTGAGAGGATGCCACGAGCGTGGGTGGATGCTTCTTTTGAGTGTCACTTGAGGATGGTCAGGATGGCTGCTGGTCCTGACTGGGGTCCCCATTTGGTTTTCCCTGCAGCCCTCCTGCCTTCCGGCCCTTCGTGGGCACCAATCAGACTGGTCACAGGCACAAAGGACAACTCAGTGACAGGTTTCAAAGAATTTTCTGTGCTCCTTAAGGATGGTGAAGGCTCCCCTAAATCCCAGAAAGCCTTGGTCCCCCAGGCTGCACCACCACCTACAAGGGGTATGAAATATTCATCAGGAAAAGTGAGCAATTGACTCAATGACCGGGTGAGGAGGACAAGGGCAAGGGGCAGCTCAGTTATTCATAGCCCAGAACTGCCCTGATACAGGGAGAGCATAACATCCCAGAACCCTGCTGTCAGGGGCTGGAAAGCTCCCAGGGGAAAGAGATGCCCCATCCCGCTGTGCCCTGTCCTCATCCCGGTCAGTGCTGGTCCCCACACTGCAAGGGTTGCCATCTGGCCCCTGAACCCCAAAGAGGGGCCGAGACTGCACACCCAAAAGGAGGTGGTGCGTGGACCTCTCCATCCTGTCTGCAAGGTGGAGATAACCCTGGGGTGAAGAGTGGGGATTAAAATGTCAGAAGCCAGCCGGGAAATCTGGTCTGTCCTGGAGAGAAGAGATAACTCCTCCCTCCTCGATGGGCTGCAGCCAGGTGTGATGCCCAGCTCCCCCTACCTGGAGTGGGGTCTTCCAGCAGCCTGGGGGGACCATCACCTTGTGTCCTTCCACATGCTGGGTTCCATCTGCTCCCATCACAGAGTACCCATTATTTATAGGGCAGTGCAGGTGGAGCTACAGGAGGATCATCTCCAGTGCCTGGGAGCACCAGACCCACTGATGCACAACACATGCCAAGGTGGCTTTTAGAACAAAGTTTCCTTCTTTCTTCTTCTTTTCTTCTTTTTTTTTTTTTCCACAGTAATTCTTTTATTCCATCAGCTACAGAAAATCGATGCATCTTTTCTGTTAAAAGTCCTGGCTTGAAGCTTTCAGTCTCTTAAATCATCTTCCCATGATTTAAGGGGAGGCAAAATCCCTCTCTGTTGCCAGCTGCTGTGGCGCCTTCGCAGGCAAAGCCCCGCCACAGAAAGGCGTCATGACAGCACGAGGTGCAAGTGGGCCCAAGCCCCCAGCTCCTGTCCATTCCCTCTCCCACACCCAGCCCCCCGCAGAGCACCTTCTCCCCCAGTTCATGACAGTGGTTCTGGCAGGGTCCACTCCTCCTCTCCTCTGTGGATTGGGGGGGATCCATACTGGAAGGTCCCCCAGCTCCCTGAGGATGCTTTCAGGAGCAGCCCAGTGCCACCCAAACCCCACAGCATCCTTTTTACTGGCAAACAGTGCAGATCTGGTGGAGGAATCACTCCAATGCAGCAAACATGGTGCGTCAGGAGAACATTTCCAGCAGCAGCACCTGCATACTAATCAAACCAGATGTTATTAAAGCCTTAATCAAATTAAACATAGAGCTTTTATGTTCTCCCTTTGGATTTATCTGGAATAAATTCTTCTGAGAGAATTAGCTAATTGATGGGTTACTTCTAAAAACTTCAGACAGCCTGCTGGGCTGGAGCATTGGTAAGAGGGAGCTGCTAACCCTGCGCCTGGGCTGGGACGGCCGATGGGATGCTGATGGGTCCTTGTGTTTCCCTAATGCTTTGTGGGCTTGACTGAATTTTTTTTTAAATTCTGTACTGTAGGCTTCTCCCTCCTTTCCACTTTCAGACTCATTTATTTAATTTCCCCTCTTGAAATAAAGACAAATGCTGCTGAATCTGAAAGCACTGCTCTTTTGTCTCGCCTAGCAAGGAAATAAAGCAGCCTTGCTCCCCTTTTAATGCTAATGCATGAAAAATCTTCCGGAAAAATCTCCATTTATCAAGCTGGATTGAAGGGCACACGACGGAGGAGCTTATTGCCCTGCCGCCATTTACCTTGTTCCTCTGTTTGTATTATCGAATGGTGTGATTAAGAAGATTGCTTTTTTCTTTTTAGCATCACAGCAGAGAAAATTTACAGCAAGGGGAAGCAGGAAAGGACATGGGTGCTGCTTTACAGCAAAGCTGGAATGTTTCCAAGCAACAGAGAAGGAGACACGAAGTTTTAGGCACAAAGTGTTGTTCAGTTAAGATGTGTCACGGGCCGCTTGTTACCCAAGGACGGTGGGAAGTGGCTGGGGATGGAGGGTCTGCGGGGATGTTGATCTGTCAGCCACCACCTCCCCACTGTCCCGACCCCAGGGAACCCCTCTACCACATTTACCAACCCGTAAGGGAATCGTATCGATGATTTTCACTGACCCAAACACCATCTTTTAAACAATTATTTATACAATGAATAGAGAAGTCAAATAACCCAAATGAATGATAACATTTTAAAGTAATTATTTGCTACAGATGAACACAAACGGTTTCAATACATAATGCATTAACTCCAGCGGTGGGGAAATTCATCCTAATTAGAGGTGCAGCTTCGTCAGGGCCTTCAGCTCCGGGACCCACCTGAGGCCTTTTATCAGCTGTTAATCCTTATTTTCTTCTCCCCCACATAAAACCCTCATGGCTTTTTCTTTTGAGTAACACCTGTTCACAGTGAGCTTTTCCTTTTCATCCCTTAATGGCTCTGCTTTGTCCCTTTTAATCCCATAGGAGATCCGGCAGTGGAAGGACACAGCCTGACCATAAAACTCATCTGCTCTAAACTGATTTTTTTTGTCTCCTGGAAAATTTGCAGCAGACAAATAGAGAATTTTAATGCTGGCCTTGATGTGCCAGCAGCCAAATACAACAAGGAAAGTAGGGATGACCCCAGAACTCATAACAATGCCCATGGCACCGGGTAGAGGCAGCTGCAGACCTCCCAGCCAAACCCCATCACTTGGCCAGACAAGGACCATGTCTGGAATCAATCATCAGGGGAGATATTTTGTGGGCATAATGCAGTTTCTTCCACTTAATTCAATCATGGCATAATTAGATTACCTTCTCTGGCATCTATTTATTTGTACTAAAGGCACACGCTTTCCAACTTTTATTTTTATCCTTCCAGGCAGCTGATGCTGGACGATGCAATCAGTGGTGACAGAAAGTTTCTTTTTTGATTAATGAGAGAGCAAAGTTCTGGGGGAAGGTGAGGCAGAAAAGCAGGGATGGAGGAGTACTGATGATAATTCAGCATGATCAGGGCTCGCTGCCCTGGTTTACTGCAAGCTGCCATTTTCAAGGCAAAACTGTTGGGCTGTGAAGGTCTGGAGATGTCCCTCAGTGACAACAGTGATGGTGAGGTGGGCCACCTGGTGCAGGCTGCCCACTTGCACACTGCTGTCTCACCACTGTTGACAGAGCCCTACCAGGGTGTGTGGCACAGGGTAAACCAAGGGACAGGGACATCATCCCAGCAGATCCAGCCATGGCAGCAGGATGGAGGAAGAGGCTGGGTTTGCTGTAGAAATGCCATATGGAGAGAGTCACCAGCAGTGATCCTTGGCACACTGCTGAGGCAAAGACCAAAAACAGCTGTGGTTTCTGCCAATGTGTTTCCCCATGGGGAAAACCACAAAGTGCCTGTCTGCCCACAGAATCCTTCCTACTCCTCTCTCCCCAACATGGCTGGCTTAATCCCTGCAGTGTGGCTGTTTGTATCCCTCATAAACCTCAGCGTTGCCTGCACCTCATCCTTTCATGGATGTGTTGGCTCTTCATTCCAATGACACCTTGTGTCAAAGTGAGTCCAGTCAAATATTTCCCGTAGCTGTGTCAGCACTGCTGCGGTGTAAGCATCTGGCTTTCCCTCTGGTGCCTGTCTGACCACCACGGGTGACTGCGGCCCTGTTTGGTCTCCTCTAACCCCCCTATCCCACACTTTCTGTTGGCCTCATCTCCATCAACCCCCCTTCACTCAGTATCTTGCTGAAGATCAAGTGAATCCTCATCCTGACAGATCTCATCAGGAACAGGATTGCACCCAGACAGCTTAGATTTTCACTGAGCAACAAGGGTCACCCTCTCTCCTGGCTTACATGGGTCACCATCATCCTGGAGCCACACAACCCTGGAGCACCTGGTTTGCTGGGCTGCTGGGAATGCATGTTTGGCTAGTGGATGTGTGAGACATCCCCACACTCAGACTGGTCTGATTTTCAAAGGCATCAGATTTGCTTTTGGAAACTCCCAATCCTCAGGAAAGCAAAATGAGAAGAGACTTGGCTCCTTCCCCGAGAAAAGCACAGTTGATATAGAAAACGTTCCCTGAGCACCGTGAGTTTGCTTTGCCCTTGCACGGCTTAAATATTGCACGAGGCTCAGGGAAATGGGGAGAAAGCCTTTTATTATTACTCAATTTGCCTGTTTCTCATTAGGTTTTCCCATCTCCGTGGCCCTTCTGGCCAGGTGAGATCCTGCCAACTCAGGGTAAGCGTCACAGGTACCCTTGGGGCTGCATTGTGGCCGGCCTGCGAGGAGATGGGTATGGCATGGGGCAGATGCTGCTGATGGGAACAACATGGGAACACGCAGAGTTCCCACTTCCAAGCGTTTGTGTACAGCAGTCAGATACCTGCCAAGGGACGTCTGAACGTGGTGGTGCAAAGGAGGGAGCCCTTTCCAACAGAAATATATTCATATTTATTTCTGGGAGCTACAGCTCTACCTGTGTTTCATGCCCTGTGGCAGCTGGAGGAGAAAACCCCAGCCCCCCCCCAAAGTCATCTTTGTGGAGAACAGAAGTGTGGGAATTACAAGAAGCTTTCATCCCGAGCAAAACCTTTGTCATAAAACTTCAGAAAATGAATTTCTTTTTCAATGGGTCCCCTGGGGCCCAAAAAATAAATATCTGAGGATTCGTGTAGTAGTAAAAGTCGATAAAAATCTTTGAAGCAAATGGGCTATTGAGGAATTATGCGTGGAAATGAATGGATGGGTTCTTCTGCAAATCTCTTCATAGAGGTGCCCCGACATAATGAAGACACAGTAGGTGCATTAGTAAAAATCCTCTTTTTAATAACTGCTATACCTTACGGTTTTCCTAAAGCGACGGTTTACCAGATGGAAAATCCACTTAAGGATTTTTATCTAGAAAGGAGGCTGCAGTTGTTCAGCAGGAAGGAACCAGCTTCGCTCTCCATCCCCTCCACGGGGTGGGGGATGCCATACCTGTCCGTGTAATATCCCAGAGCCTTCCTTTCACCTGGCAGGAGCTGGGCAAAACCCTGATCTAGGCTCTACAGCCAACTTGACGGTCACAAAATGCAGGGAGGAAAACTCAACCTATGGAAATTTGTCAGTTCCTGGCCAGGGCAAACCTGACACATCTCCCATGCAGCACCTGACAGCCAGAAAACACACCAGAGCGAGCCCTCGCTGTCCCAGCAGCCAGGCCCCATCTGCAGAGGTGACCATAGGTCCTGCAGGACCCCCAGCCCTCGGAGCAACATCTGTGCCCTCCCCACCGCCCACCCCGTGCCCAAACCAGCCGCGTAAATCCTGTTCCCAGCCTCAGCGTTGTCCTGCAGCTGGCAGTGGTGTTTACCAGCCCTCGTGGGGAAGTTTTCATGCACAACCCCTCCCTGAAGAACACGAGCCGAGGCAGTTTTACATAAGCACCGAGCTTTGCTGCGCAAACATCGCTCCCTGCTTTAATTACTATCGATTTTCATTTTTCTGAGGAAATGTTGGGTCTCTATAAACCCCCCTCCCCGCTGCTGACTCCAGAGCTGGGGGCAGGATTCTGGCTGAGCAAGCACTTCTCTTGCAGATCTCAATATTTATGCTACAGCTGTGTAAACAGCCAAAACTCGAAGGGGGGTATTTTTAGTGTTCTTGAATTGCAGCAAGGGATTCAGACGGACATAATCGTGCAAGCTCTGACATCTTTGGCTCTTCAGCCCCCTCAGCCTCCTTCCTAAAGGTGTTTTGCTCTGATTATTTGTATGGTGAATCCAGATGGATAGGAATTGGATTGGATGGTCGTTACTTTGTGTCGCACCGTCTATCTGGATGCCAGATGTACATCTGCTCGAAGGCAGCGGTTTAAAATTTTGCAACATTAAAAAGAAAAAAAATCCCACCAAACCCCCAAACTAAACAAAACAGCAGCTTGTTGTTAAAACATGATATTCAAGAGGGAGAAAAGTTATTCCTTAGTAATGTACATCCAAAAAAAGTGTTACCAACCCTAGCACGACCCTCCACAGACTCTTCTCATGGAGAAAGATTATACGAACAAGCAGGAGGTTTGTTTACAAGGGCTGACCTGTGGGTTATGTTATCCAGAACCTGCTGCTTAAAAGCTGGGTGGGAGAACATACATGTCTGATGAGGTATCTGTGACTTGGTCCCCTTCTCATGAGGGACCAGTGAGGCATCCCCACACCAGCCTTGGGCCTACTGCAGAGCTGGTGGGGGAGGTCAGCAGGGGGGCCGGCAGGGAAGGAGCCGTAGGAGCACATCTCAAACTCCCAAATGACTGCTGTGCCTCCCGGGGCAAGTGCCCACATTTCACAGCGGTGGATTCTCCCAGGCAACCACTTCGCTTCCAAGCAGTGTTGATGATGATGATGATGATAATGCTTTGCCCAGGCAATGAATGGGTTTCCATAATGAGCAGCTCCTTTGGTTGGTGGTATGTCTGGGAGGCACCTGGCATGGGAGCTCCTGATCACTGGGAAAGGGTGGGCACTGAGGGATTAACCCATGAGCCCACACTGGAGCCAGGCCGGGAGCATTCCTGCCAGCTGGTCGTGCAGACCCTCCACAGAGTTTGGGCATGAGCGATGGCACCATTCCCAGGACACACCAGGAGCTTTGTCCAGGAATGCTCCTGTCACAGCAAAACAGGGGGCAGAAAAAAATTCTTTTCCCATGAAAAAAAACCTTCACAAGAGGAAAGGAAATGGAAACCTCACAGAAAAGCAGCTATTTCAGCCGTGTAGCACCCACCTAAGCAGTAAAACATGAAGATGAAGCCATGGGGTGGGCAGGGGACTCAGACATGAGTCCTCAAAAGCAGCTTCTCCTTGGCTTTCAGGTTTCAGCACTTCAGTCACCTTGAACTGGCAGAGGTCGTTGAGATACTCCTGCACCAGTCACACACACAGAAGTTGATTAAAGTAAGACACGTGCTCCCAGCACCACGCAGGAATGGAGATCAGATTTCAAGTCAGGGAGCCCTTGTACCATCGGGGGATGGGGCGGGGGTGGGGGGAGTTATCTGACATGGTTAACATCAGGTAACAACTTCTAACAAGTAACATTCCCAGAAAGACAAAATTTAAATTTCCAGATTTAAAGAAAGAAAAAAAAAAAAAAGAAAAAAAAGAAAAGCTGGAGACCAGAGGCTCAGTTTTCTCATGGTTTTCACCAGGGAGGTTATCTCAGCTCCCAAGGTGCTGTCAGGGTAAAGAAGACTCAAACCAGCTCCTTTATGCGCTGCCACTTAATTAATGTTAAGCACTTTACAGTAAAGCACAGTTTGGCTCCACTTCCCCAAATGAGAAGACGGAGCGGTGGAAAAGCCTGGCTCGCCCGTCCGCGCCGCACGTCCCAAATGTGCCGCAGCCAGACCTGAATATTAAACAAGGAATAGAAGGTAATTCAAGCCTCCTAAAATTAAGGGTCTAAATCAATTTACATTTCCAAACTCTGTAATTAAATAATAAACCAAAATATTACAGCTTGTGCTCTAAATGTGAATTCATTTCCTAAAGAACATATACCTAAAATTACATTACAGCCTCTTATTTGTTTAGCCTGCAGCAGTCCCTGCAAAAGGAAGGAAAAAAATAGCATGAAGAGGAAGGAACAAACTCCCCAAGTCCAAGAGCCAAGTCCCTTCTGCTCTGTCTGGGCAGGCTTGGCCAGGGTTCTCCTCTTAAAGCTGTTGAGGTGCCTGTGGCAACATGAGCTGATACCCAACACTATCCCATGCCCAAAACCCTGTGCCAGAGCCCATCCCCACTGTGTGACCTGCCCCAAAGTGCTTGGAGATGCTCACTCTGCCCCAGCGCACAGGCCCTTGTGTGTGCCAAAGATGCAAAGATCTGGTTGCTTGTCCCCCTGCACACCCCGTGCTGGCAGGGGATCCCCTCCATGCTGGGGCTTGAGGCACCTCAGCCACTCCTAGGAGCCTTTGCCCTCCCCACTTCGAGCTTGGTGACAGCAGCACACATGAAGCTCATCTGCTCGTTCATTTGCAGTCTCAGCAAAGAGAGGAGCGAGCTGGGGAGCAGAGTGGGTAAGTAATGCACAGCTGCTGTGCTTTACATCTCCCTTGGCAATAAAAACTAATCGCAGCCCACGTGCGGTGTGCCCGCATCTGGAGAGAGAGAGGTTTGGGGGAGGGGGTGATGTTGGGGGAGGGTGTTTGTGGAGCATTTACTTGGTTTGCTCACGGTGTATCCTCTGCCTGTCCATCCCAAGCCACAGCCCTGCAGTGCCAAGGTCCCACCAGTTGCGTAGCGAGAGCTTGCAGCAGGGCCAGCATGCAGCCAGCTGCAGGAACCTTCCCAGCTCGGAGTCTCCCTCGCCCATCACTTCGACATCAGTTCTGCTTTATAAATACTTAAAGACCCTGCATACACATGCACAGCCTCTGAAGCAAAGTTTCCTGCCAGCACCGTGGGCATGGGACACCAGTTCACCCCAGTGCCATGGTGGGATGAGTGGTGGCTGTCAATCATCCCGTGTCCTCCTCTCCACCCCCAAGGGAAAGACAATGAGCCCAAGACCCTCATCTCCCCATGTTGGGGACACGTAAACTCATCTGTCACCCCTTCCCCTTTTCCTTTCCTCTTTCATCCCGCTGCTGTGCTGCTGAAGTGGTGGTGGCTGTGGCCGCTGTTCCGAGCTTCTCCTTCCGTTGCCTGGGTGTTTCCAGCTGTGCGAGCAGAGCGCCCTGAGCACCACGTACATCAATTATCACTGACGGGTTTTCATCCCGCGCAAGGGTGCAGCCAGCAATGCAACAGCACAAATAAAGTGTTTGAGATTTAATGACCCCACGCTGCATGGGGAAGACGTGCTCTTGAACAGGAGTCGCTTTCTCGAGCCAGTGCAATGCAGACCCTCGTCTTTCATGATTAATTGAGCCCTAATGACTTTCCTTTATCATCCAAAATGAAAACAAAGGATTTAAGGGATGTTTCATTGCAGCACTGTGGGTCTTTCTGTTCATTTATCATTCCCCACGTTAAAAGCTGTGCTTTGCCTCTTCCTTCTGAAACCACTTCTTCCCAGCATCTCTGCTGCCTTTGCCATCCTCTCCCTTTGCCTCTGATGGCACCAGAACCACCACTGCAGCTCATGCAGCCTCTGCCAGGAGCAAAGGTACCCAGACCATCCCCATTAGCTGTGCCACCTGCTGAAAAATTGTGGATGGGGCATTCCAACCCACATGGGACTTCCCAGGGTTGCACTGTGCCTGGTGCAGCCACCACCAAGGCACGGGGGGACGAGTTCACCCCCATCTTTCATGGGAACCATGGAAATGCCAGGAAGGACCAGGGCAGAACACATCTTGGAACAACAATGTTTCTTTCCCCACAGCTTCGGGGCAGTGATTTCGGACGAGCTCCTTGTGAAGCCCACCGCTCCCCTCCCAGCACACTGCAGGGGAGTATTTACACACAGTGGGGCCTGTATTTAACAGAGGGAAGGAGAGGAAGAATTGTTTTCCCTGGAGAAATGGGCAGGACGTGCACCAGGTGCCCACGCCTGCGCTGAGCCCCACTTTCAAGTAGAGACACGGGCACCAGGGAAAGATGTCAGGCTGTGAGCGGGGCCGAAGCAACCTGGTGGCCAATTCACTCCGCAAATGGCAACAGCTCAAATCATGGTACAGATCTGGCCATTTGCTGTAATTAAGGCTGGGCTGAGCAGAGCGGTCACGGCCCCATAACACGTTTTAGAACCACTGCTCTTCCACACAGCCGCCTCCAGAGCTGTCCTTGAGATGTCAGCACTGGGGTTAATTGGAATCAACAGGAAAATGGGCCTCTGGCTGGAGAAATGGGGATGCCGAGAGCATTTGAGCTGGTGGGGATGGAGCCATGCTGCTGTCAGGGCTCTGACATCTCCCCACATGGCACCCATGGGTGCCAGCACCTGCAAGGGCAGCGGCTCCGGTCCAGTCCAACACTGGCTTCCTTTGCCCCAACAGCCAGACACTGCGTGGTAACCCCACGGGGTCAATGCTGCCGAGCACACACGCTCCCCCTTCCCCTTGGGAAAGGCTGCGGGTGGATTTGGTCCCTCTGGCTGTCACCTCCCCCACTCATGCCTTGACTCCAAGCTCATTGCCAGGGCGCTGGCTGGCTCTCAAGGGGGATAACAACCGAGAGCCACAGCCTGGCTACAGGCTGCCGAAACACGAAAGCTGGACATTGTGAGGAGCGTGGCCACCCCGCACCTCCCTCACCCCTGAGCAACACACCAGCCACGGCACAGAGCTGCATCTCCTGTCATTTCTCTAAGTACTCCTTGTCTTCTTCAATGCCATTAATCACACTATTTCAATTAGCAGACCTGAACCACTGAACAGACCTGTCCTGCACTAATGTGTTATTAATTGGGTCAGGTTGGATGGCAGCAATATTGAGTGCCATGTGGCTCGGAGCTTTCTTCTCCTGGCCCAGGCTCATTTCATTTATCTAATCGCCTCCCCGGTGCCACAGGGGCCCCGTCCGCTTTTCCCCCTCCACCCACCTTCGAGGTAATCTGATACATTTTCTGCATTGTCTGGTACCAACTACACACCGAAGAGAGTCATATCTAATTTACAGTACTCTACTTTCCCAAGAAAAATCAATGATTGTTTACATTACTATCTTGCAATCCCCATTTTAAAGTAATTCGTGGCAGGGCCAATGCTATTAATTCTATTAAGCCATTATTAGAGGGTAGATATTATTCTGCTCCATTGATCCTAAGTTGATGCAATTACCACTGATGAAGCTAGCGCTGCATGCCTGGAAATTCCAATTCTCTCTGCAAACTGAAGCTGTATGTTAGAGTTGTGCCAAGCCAAACGCCAGCGGTGGAAATCGGGGAGCACGCTGCATCCCTGAGCTGATTCAAAACAAACAAGGAACTGCCCAAATTTTATAACTTAAACCCTTTTGCTGCCATCCACCTGGACCTGAGCCATCCCCAGTGCCCTGTGATGAAGGGAGAGGCATACTCAGATATTCTCTGCAAGCCTCCCGGGTCTGACAGTTCATAGAAATCTCATCATCATGGATTACTGGTTAACTGAAACATTCTTTGATGTGAATGGGAAATTTTACAGATGAAACTAATTTTAGCTCTCTCTGCACAGAAAATAGGCCAAAAGCCAGGACAGGCCCATGTCCAGCTGAGTGTGCATTTCCCTCTGTTTGCAAAGGATGAATTTCAGAGGCCTCAGAGCAACTTCTCCTCTGTAAAATAGCAATAGCAGAGCGGTGTAGGAAAACTGAATGAGGGAAAATTTAGAACATCATCAGGGCTGCAACATCTCCACAAAACCCAACTGCACCAAGTGACCATCTGATCATCAGAGGCGTGAGGGACCCAGCCAGGCAGGAGTCCTTTGGTGATTACCACCCCATTACAATGCCATGTGGGTGCCCAGTGTGCCCACAAGGCACAAAAACTTGGTTTTACCCAGCAGGAATGAAAACCTGCAGTTTGAAATAAAAATAGGAGCTCATCAACTTTAGGCAGCTTGGAAAGACAGTACCTCGAGTGCACCCTTTTGATCATGGACAGAAATGTGCTTTGTGCACAACTACAAGTCAATAAAACCTGCCTGTCAAGTGTTGGGATAAAAGAGATAAAAGACAGTTCCTGACCCAGAATCTTGTCCTCTAAATAAAAGCAATGGATGGATGGATGGATGGATGGATGGATGGATGGATGGATGGATGGATGGATGGATGGACGAACATAGTGGAGAAGAGTAGATCAACAAGGAGATATGAGTCATCCCAACAGGCTGCAGCACCAGCAGTCTCCTTGTTAAGCTATTTTCTCATTGAAAGGGTTGAAGGAAGACCATGATGCCAACTAAGAGCCTTGGCAGTGTAAACTGTGAGGAAACTGAGCCTCTAGGAGGCTTGGCTAACTCAGACCAGTAGCCTTTGGAGCACATGCTACTGGAGAGGGACCTCCTTTCTGCTAATGTTTTGGCCCAGGCTTGTTTTGGAGTGACAGATGCATTTGCTTGGGACATACAGTTTGACCCAAGGCAAGTAAGTGTCTATGAACTATATTATAAAACACCATGAAGCAATTTAGGGACCTTCCTTCACTAAAAATTAGGCAAAATAGTATTTTTAAGCTATTTGTATGAGAATACTTGCAGTAGCTCATAGCAGGTAGCTAATGTGACTCACCTGGATCGGAAGACCAGAGCCAAGTTACACCAGCTGAGGCTCCAGATCCAGCACCCACCCCCCACCCAGAATAGCATGAAAAGGTATCGTGAAACTGCTGGTTCATGGTGACTGGTTGACGCTCTGGAGAGGGTGATTGATTTTTAGGACCCACTGCGCTCAGCTAAAACAGTTGTTCAACATTATAAACCAGCAGCCCTGTCTCCCATGCAAAACAAATAAATGGAGACATAAATTCTGTACTTCTCTCCACAGGTGAGAGATGCTCTGCATCTGGGATGTTCCGAGGGCCGTGGTGCTGCCGGGGGTCTGTGCTGGGGGCTCAGCGGGCCATCCTGTGGGTGAGATGGGGGAGCAGAATCCACACGTTCTGCTGTACAAAGGGGTGGGGTTAGCTTTTCCTCTCCTTAGTACTTGTTAAACCATTTAAATCACACCTAGGTGGGGGCTTGAACCCTTTTGGAGAGCAGGGGGCTGGGTTACAACTGCCTCTCGCAGTGGGAGCTGGGATGTCAGTGCAGGAGCAGTGTGACCTGTTTGCTGCCGAGGTTTTGGGACCCCCGGGGCTCAGCCCGAGCCTGCAAACTGCTCCCTCTGGGCAGAGCAGAGGCACAGTAGCCCAGTCCCTTTCCCCATCTCAACACCCTTCACTATGGGTATAGTAAAAGCAAAGCCCTCTCCTGCTACTCCTCCAAGACAGCTCAGAGTCCCTGGTTAGAACCAGCAACAGGATTTGGCTCGTCAGCATATCGGGGTCTGGTTTATATTACCTGCCCACACAAGCAATGCAGGAATAGATCAGATTAACATGGCTGATGAGAAGCATCTTCCTCTTCATCCCTTCTGAAAACAGCAACCCTTTATCAACAGTCTGAAGACTGAAATTTTCTCAGCCATAAGTTTTCTGCCTTGGGGGCTATTTTTTCTTTTTTTGGTTTGGTTTTGTATTTTTTTCCCTCCAGAAGTTTTCTATATTTTCATCAAGAAAAATCAAAACATCTTCATGGAAGATTTTTCAGCCATCCTTATGCATTAGATGTGGTGGCAGGCAAGCCTGGCACATCAACTCCTTCTCTCTGGATTAAATTTAATATCTGGTTTATGAGCGCTAACCCTCCCTCAGAGATCCTCTGGGGTCAGCTCAATGAGATATACCTGGCTTGGAGAGAAGAAAATAGCTCCTTTTTTCTGAGGGTTTCCAAATGCTTTTCCAGAGTGACCCTCTTAGTTTTATCCCCTCTCACAAAGCTAACTTCATAATGCCCTCCAATGAGGCTTTTGGGAGGACAGTGTTATAAATTGCAGCTCAGTGAATCTGCCACTCACTGCTGCTAATACACCGCATTTATCCTGCCGCCACGGAGGCTGTGGCAGAGAGAGCAGGAGAGATGGAGAAAAGTAATTACTTCCCGCTCAGCTTGTCACCAAATCCCTTCATCAGCCCTCCCGTGTCTCTCTCAGCTGTGCTAGCGACTTGCCACGCTCCGCCGTGCTGGGGCTGGATTCAGCGGTGTCGTTGAACCATGAGGATGGGGAAGGGGTTGGGTACCACAGGCACCGGGAGTGCCCCCGGTCCTCAGCGTGGCCCAGGCTGTCCCACCTGAGTGCAGCACGTCCCATCAGCCCAAACAGCTGCTGCTCCAATGCCATTGGGATCCCCTAATCATGGCATGGGTTTATTTCAGCTGAGAAGTCTTAGCCTAAAAGCACCCCTAGTGTTGAGGGACAGAGAAGAGGAGGTGTCCTCTCATGGTGGGTTGTTTGGTTTTTTAAATGCTCTTTAAAAGTTATATGTGGGAGAGCTCCATGTTGAAGTTTCTGTCTCCTGGAGAGGACTCAAACTCCACATTCTCATGCAGTGATGTGGATCAGCCAGACAATGAGTTAAAAGCAAAGATAGTAATGAAATTAAGCCAAAATGAGGAAAGTTTGCCGGTTGGTGCTGAGATTCCCAAGAGCAGCAGTATCTTCCTGAGACCTGAAATTAGGTGGGATATCAGGATCCCTTACCTGCGCCATCTGTTATATTGGAGACAAATTTGCCCAGCACCTGATGGGCCTTTGCACTGTTTTTTTTTCAAGTCCTGCAAGCTCAAATTAAAGACCAACAGCAGTAACCATTTTCCTCTGGGGAGGTGGTGGACATTGGGACCACTGGTGATGCAGTGAAGGCATCCCACTTAGTCATCCTGGCACTGCCGTCGCTGAGGTGTCACGCACCGAAACCAACGTGCCATGTGATAAATTTGATGCACTTCATACTGAAATTGATGCATCACCTTTGGAATCAAATTTATCACCTCTTCCGTCACAGTCCATATACTGAGTCAGAGTCACCACCTACTGAATTAAAAGCTTCACATGCAGTTCACATCATATCATCAATCAGGCCAAAATGGAATTAAATGCATTGTATGCTAAGAACTCGTTCATCAGCACATAAATTAAACATGGGGTGAGTGTGGATGTGCCCAGATATAGTCTGCAGAGACCACTGGGGAAAACATGACACCAGTGAAGTCACTGAGGGCTTAGCCATTAGTTTCAGTTGCTTTTCTCCATGCCAGGATCTGCTATGTATCAGGTCCAGCTCTGTCCTGGAGCAGCCCAAAACACATGAGCCCAAATCTGTGAGTGACTCTCCATCCCCACTTCCTTCTTGGAGAACTTAGGCAGGAGCCTCAGGAGAGAAGCACATTGGACCCTGGCCCTGCTCCTGCAAGGTGGGAAGGCAGCAAGAGGCCGAGAGGGCTTTGCATCCCTTGCCGGGAGCTGGCACATGACATTGCACTCATGCGGCATCTCTCCCCTTCAAAGGACCACGGGCCACAAAGAGCCAGGCTCAAAGTCCCAACGTCCTTGCCACTGGAAGGAAACATCCCTCTCCTAAGCCCTCAGTGGGGTTGCAGAGTCGTGGGCTCAGCTGTGGGGGTTGCTGGGCACCTGTCTCCCTTTTTACCATCTTTGTACTTTAAGGCAGCATGAGGTTAAAAAACCAGGCTGAGGGATTGGTGTGGTGCCAGAGTGTCGGGACAGCTCAGCCCTTGGCACTTAGTCCTGCGGGACAGGCAGGCAACAGGAGTACAGAGCCATGGGGATTGGCTGCTCGAGGCTGATGCTAGAGACTGGGGCAGAGATAAGGCTCTGGAGATGCTTATCCTCACCCTGAGTACTATTTTCTCCTTTTTGTTATCTACATCAATGTTGGGTTTTCTGACAGCACCTCCCTGCGTGCTCTCACAGCACAGGTGCTCCCTGCCCTGTCCCCATTCTCCAGGGAAAGGTGGGACAAACTTCCAGCTTGTCTGAAGTACGAGGTGGTCAGATACATTCTTGGATCCAATCCACAGCCCTTCCTTTTATTTTCTTATTCATCTGATCCTCTCAAAATCTGCTCAGGAGCAATTAGAGCCTTTCAGCAAGAAGCTGATGCAACTTCTATTTAATTAGCCCAGCAGCCAATAAAGATCTAATTCATCAACATCTCCTGGAAGGTGCTGTTGGGGGTAGGGGGGAGATTTGTCATTTCTTCCCTACATCCAGATGGCTGCAGAGCATCTATCAGTGATCCGATCACACGCATGGACTCATGTGCACATCTGAGGAGACCGACCAGCTGGGAGACATCTGTCCAGAAAGCACTTATGGGAGACAACAGTCCAAGGTGGTCCCAGATGCTCTGGTAGCAAGTCCCATTGATGGGACTCAGTCTCCAGACCAAGGGCAACCTAGGCAGCAAGTGACCCTGGTGGGATGAACAATTTTGGAGTGCTTTTCCTCTTCTGACCCGTGTTACCACACTTTCCAGCAAAAGGAAAGGGCAGAGATGGGTGAGGAGGGCCAATGTCAGCTGGATGAGTTGGGGAAGGCCTGAGGAAGGATGGAGTTTGCCCCATACCCGCTGTCTTTGCCCTGGGAGTGGGACAAAAGCCTCCCCACCCCACCCCCTCACTGCCACACTGAGAATAAACACCTAGAGATGGCGAAGCAGGAGAGGGGAGATTAGTACCCAGACTGATGGATGCCAGCAATGTTTTGGGGTGTTCATCATGCCAGAGAGTCTTTGGGGTGACACCCCCTTGTCCTGAAAGCCTCTCCTTAAATTGACTGTCAGGGCATCACATAGTTGCCTGATTTTCTGCCAGATCATCTAAGCAGGTCATGTTTGGGCTTGGCTTTTCCCAGAGACCGGGCAGGTGTCCAGGCAGAGGGGGGAAATGTAAAAGGGTGCCCATGAGGTCTCTGTGCTGGCCTCGTGCCACAAAACGGAGGTGTCACCAGCTCAGACCCATGGGAGCCAGTCCCTGCAGGAATCGCTTGCCCACACTGTTTGTGGCCTCACCATCACAATTCTTTGCAGTAAAAGAAAAATACACTGGTTACCATGGGACAGTTCTGTGAAATGCCTGTGCTCAGGTCAGGGCACCAAACAGCGCTCTGAGCCACCCAGTTCCTCAGGAGTTACTAACAGGAGCATCAGAGCTGGGACACCACGTGATGTTGCTCCATCAATCAACTGGGAAAGCATCAAGCAGGCCTTAAAAATAAGTGAGATGTAGACTTAAATACCAGGCTAAAATGTGCATAATAAAGGGGATTATTCCAGGAAAGAAAACACACAGGCAGACACACTGAAATACACAACTGCTGCCTGCTGTCCCACCGCTAGTTCCAAGGGAAGCAAGTAATTAGTGCTTACATTGCAAATGGAGACGGGCAATTAGCAGAGGGCACATACAGACTGCATTCAGCCTGAGTCTGTGGTTTTACCACTTCTCAAATAAAAAGTAATGAAAAAATAACTTTTTTTCTCTTAACTCATTATTTCAAGCCAAGCTGCAGTGCTTGCCTGGTTTTACTCTGTTCCATCGAGTTTTGTTTGATTTGGCTTCTTTTTGCTTAAGAGCAACGTGATACATTATCCTCAGAGATGCCAAATTTAGCCATTTCCACTGGTGTGATGTTTGGCATTTCAGCAGTCCTGGGGGCTCCTCTTTTACAGAGTCTCAGATTTTCTTGCATTAAAACAAAACAAACAAACAAAAAAATTAATTATTGCCAGGTCTTTTGTAGGGAAACTTATGTGCAGCATCCAGCTTCCCAAACCAAACAGGCAGATAAACCAAACCAAAAGCCCCAAAATTTCAAACAACAAAAAAAAAAAGAGGCCACCCTCAAATACGTTATCTTTTCATCATCTGTGATTTGCAAATGCTATTCCCTCGGGGAACCCAACTCACAGGTTTTCTGCTAACAAAAGGTGATTTTACTTGAGAACAAATTCACTTCTCATCTCCAAAGCCTGGCTCACACATGGATGAATTCCTGTATTGTGCATGCAAAGCCCACGGTCAGAAACCACAGGGTAGAAATGGCCCTGTGCCCAGCACGTGCTTCAAAGGGGATGATGCTTCATGCTCTCTTTGCTTCTCTGTTCTGGTGCTGTGTTTTTCCCCCCAAAGACACCCCGAGCCCCTGTGACAGCTTCCCCACTGGTTAAACTTCAGGGGGGTGCATCAGCCTTTCTCATGGGCTGTAGCACCCACCCATCTGCACCAAAAACAACTTTCCCAGGCAAACACAGGTGCTTCAGTCCTTTGTACAGCCCTTACCCTGTGGCCAGACCTGGAGCAGGAGGAGAGGAAGCTGCTGCGGAGCGTGCATGTGCTTTGCCGGTCCCAGCACCTGGACTGAACGTCTCCCAGTGCCATCTCCAGTGCTTTACTGAGGACGGAATCCAGCATGTCCTGGATAGCTTTTCAACAGAGTCTCAAGGTGCTCTCCTTGCTCCCACGCTCAGAGAGGACCTGTCTCTTAAAGCACTCACTGTCTGAACAGACCCAGCAAGCTCGGGTTGGGAGAAGAAAACAGCTCCTTTCACCAGCCCGTCACATTAACATTCTACATTTAAAATGACTACACAAACTAAGAAATTAATAACATGTCTAAGCACTTTACCAGGCAAATCTGATTCCTACTTAGGAGAATTGGAAGGAATAAACAGAAAAAAATTGCTTCAAGGATGAGATTTAATTCAAAGTGCCAGCACCAGCTCTCCCGCTGCACTTGCAGGTTTAGACAATAAACCTGCTAGCAAACAATCGTCTTAAACAAGATCATCATTAATCCTGAATTCAGCTGTCAGAAAGACTGAGATGGCAAACTAAGAGGGGAATAAGTAAATCCTGGTAATTTGCTTGTTAAATATTTGCAAACTGTCCTATCAATAACAGATAATAAGAAAAGTTTGGCCCTCCAGAGCTGATGCATAACATAAATCTTTGCTGTGTTGCACCTAAACTATTATCAATAGCACATTTATTAATATAATATATGGAAAAACAAGCTTTCTGGTTGAAAAACAAGATCAATTTGAGCTCAAGCAATTTGGACATATTCTAAATGTTGTAATTACAATGCAGCATGAATATTCCTTTAAAAAATAAATAAAAAAGAGAAAGATGAGAATAGCCCAATTACAATTTCATACTCTGACTCAGTAACTGAGAGGAAAAAAAAAACAGGCAAAAGCATATTAATGTCCAGTCAGACACTTCTCATCTTCAGGGCTTGATGCAGAGCCGAAGTTTAACAGAGCTTTTCCTCCCGGGTCAGGACTTAGCCCCAGGCCTGAGGATTTGATGCAAGGAGTCAGCTTAGATTGCGCTGAGCTCCCTGTGCAGGTCAGGATTTGATTAGAGTCCTGAAAAGAAATTCAGCTGAGCTCTGTCATGCTGCAAAGACAACTGCAGTTTATGGCAGAGGGTGGGGACGACAACCCCGAACAACTGCAAAAAGCGATAAAACCTCACCTGTGTGAATGGTTTTGCTCCTGGAGCAAGTGCCTTGGGGACAGAAACAGTGGAGTGACATTCCCGCCCCCACCCGGTGTTATCACACACCCCAGTACCTGCCTCTCGCCTCCCCCAGGGATGAGAGGCTCACAGACCCTTCCCAGCCCTCGAAATGGGCTCCTCTTTTGTTCCGGTAGAGAAGTGACTAGTGAGTTACAGCGATCTCCCAATAGCTCTCTAAATAATTGCATTCTCTCTCTTAATCACCAACCCCGCGAGGCTCATAACACCACTTGTGCACTCCAAATGGGCCCATCGGCTCAGTTTATCAAAGGAACCTAATTTAATCCCAGTTTTGATGGAGACAGGAGCGGTCAAAGTCTGCCCTAATGATTTGCTAAGTTTACTTAGCTTGCAGATCTGTGGCGTGAAGGGCACTTGGACTTCAAGCACAGCATTGACAATGGGAAGCCATGATGAGGGAAGACAAAATTGGCAAGAACTTGAGAGTATGAATGAAGAGAAACCACAACAGAAACCTGGAACAAGAGTGGAGACTGGAAAGACAAAATAGACCCTGTGATGGGAATCACTACAAGTAACATCATGAGACTGGTCAATAAATTGTTGGAGACAACAGCTCCCTTGGAGCAAATATCACTACTGTGAGAGACCCTCCAAGGGGACAACCAGAACAGATGAATCCAAGCCAGGAAATGATGAGCCAGAGGAAAGCAGGAGCAAGGTTCAGGGATGGCTCTGGGATGGCAGAGCTGCTCTGACCCAGCAGCATCCCAGAGTAGGACGCAGAAGGCACAAGAGCACACCTTTCAATGGAAAAGTGATTGTTCTTCTTCTAAGAAGTTGAAAAAGGGCTCAAAACTTTCAGGGTTGATAAGGTCTATGTCTAGGTACATCTTTTAAAACCACAGGGATGACTTTACTGAACCTTTTCACCCAGTAGGTTGTTGTGCCCCAGGAGGTATAGGACAGTGACACCAGCTAAGAAATGCTGAGCAGACAGAAGTGACAACCCAAAGGAGCCCAAATCCTTAGCTCCAAGGGAAGCTGAACAGTGAACAGCATTAGGACTAAAGGCACTGAAGATAAGGGTTTTGCAGAAAAGCTAAAATCCCAACCTTCTCCAGAAAAGTAAAGGTTGACAGGAGAAGACTGGAGCCATGTTTCACTCTATGGCTGTGAGTGGTGGGTGTGAACGCCCTCAAAAACGCCCAAAAAAAAAAAAAAAAAAGAACTGTACTAGACAAAACCTGCTGTTTCTGAAGCACTCGGTGGTTCTGAACAGTTTTCAGCTCAAATAGAAGAGGGAACTCAGACCCTGCACTACAGAAGCTTGAGAAGTGCTGCAGGCTGTGAGAAATGAAAGGATGGTCCAAAGAAAGACCAAAGGAGGCCACCAGTAGGGCTGTAAAGGTCTGTACCATCACCTTTAGCTCAGAGGGATTCTTCATGGCATTATCAAAGTTTTAGTAGAAGATTGATGGACCATCTGCCCACAAACCGACTATGTCATTTATTTATTTTATACAGAGAGTGCAGGTGCTCAGGACAACCTTTGAGGAGAAAAAGGACTGAAAAACAGTGACCTTTCCTCCAAAAGTAAAGCAAAGGGTGAAATGCAAACATTACTCAGGCTGGCTAATCCCCACACAGAGACTGGCTAGTTAAAACCATCAGAGATCCTTGGTGTCATGAGGGATGTGCTCTTTGGAGAGGTGGGAAACCTGTTTGAGAAGATCTGGTCGCTGGTGCTTGGCAAGTAGATGAAGAAGGAACAGAAAGTGCCCCGCCATGGGCACACAGCACCAACACAGGTCTTCTGAGCAATGCCCAGGCACACAGCTTCTTGCTTGTCACCGAGCCAGTTCAGAAGCTGAAGCATGGAAGCAGGTCTCCCAGCAAAACATTGACAATGGCTTTTAAAACACCCTGCTCACATCTAGGAAGGCCTCATCAACACCAGGGTTCCTTGTGCTGGCATGCTGGTAGAGGAGCTGGCCCCACTTCACCAGCTTCTGAGAGGAGATCTGCAGTTGCCACTGTAGCCCTCTGACCACACCCCAGCGATGCTGTGACAAATACAACCTGCGTGACTTTCACCCAACTTCTCTATGAGAGAAATACAAACTGACAGGACAAGGTGAGACTGGGGCTCCAGAACCTCCAGCACAAGTGAGAGGCTAGAAAGAGCAGTCTGACCATAAATAATGTATAAACAAAGACCAACTGAGGGAGGCTGGGGCCACCAAAGTTCATAGGCATCACAGACACACACACACAGCTCCCATGGCTGGTAACAGCAGTATGTCAATCCAGGGATCCACAACACAAAGGCTGTGGTTACCCTAATGCTTCTGAATTGGTTTGTCTTCAGAAGACCCATAGGGTCATACAAGGCTGTGACAAAGAGGCCAGAGCCAAAGCAAGCCAGGGTGGATGTCTTCTTATCAGCAGATATTTGTCTTTGCATGATTTCTGCCCAGACATGGCAGTTCTGTGGGTGAGAAGCTTTTCTGGCTGTAGGAAAGCGGGTGGCATTACTCAGGAGAGCCCCCAGGAAGACATACTGTTGCTGGCAGCAGAGAGGCTACATGAGAGGGGGAATAAGAAAGGTGCTGTGAGCTGGCAAAGTCATCAGGAAGAAATCTGAGTGACTTTTGGGGAGGGAAGATCAGCATGTGGGAATGAGGGGGATGACTGCTAACGAAGGGAGTCATTTGGAGTGAGCTTGGGAGTGTGCAACAAGAGGAACACCAAGCTGCAGCTTGGGAAGGGTGCATGGCTTCCACAAATCAGTTCAGCTTCTTTTCCTTACACACATGGGTAGATTGAGCAGGACAGGCCAAGCAGACTGAACAACATATGCAGTGACAGAAAATAATCTGAAAAGTGATGTGTGCTCAATTTTTGTGTCTTCAGCTTGGCTGCCAGTTGCCTTGCTGCTGGATTCCAACTGCAGTTCTTCATTGCTCCGACTGAACTGCTATGTTCTGGTTTGGGTTTTTACTTTCTGTAAGCATATTAAAACTTTAATTAAGCACTAAACAGTGTTTTAGTAGGCTTTTGGAGTTTTGCTATTTATCTCATAGATTACAAGTCTCTCAGGTCCTTAGTTTTGTCCTGAATGTAAACCAATTCTGTCTGAGCCCTGCAGGAAAACTGTAAAAACTATTCATTAAAAATAAAGAGATCAGAGTTGATCAGCTGACAGTGGGATCCTGCAGTGTGACTGCTCTGCATCCTGGCAATCTTCTGATCCATGGATGCTACAGCCAGGTTAATGTTTATCTGCTGGTAAAACACAGCATGGTAAGACCTTGAGAAGATGCAGAAGCATCACAGCTCATGCTTGGCCAGCTTCACTGGGGATTTCAGTTTGTATTTTTTTCAAGTTGCTGGGGAAATCCAAGGGCCCCACAACACCTACTTCTACTTGACAGGTTTACCACACAGGTTAACATGAAAGACTAGTACAAATCCAGATATCAACATGCAAAACCCTGGCCAGATCTGTCAACATCTGGGGCCAGAAACATCTCTTAAATGCTGTTTTAAAATCATATCATGATAACAAATGTAGTGATAATGAAATGCAGAGTCTAGTACCATCCAAACTCAGCAGCTGTGGTATTTGCAATGGAGTTGAACTTTTAGGTTTAAGCTGCTGGTGCTTCAAAGTGTTTCTTGTAGCTAGGCAAAGAAATCCAGCACCGAGAGAAGAGATGATTCCTCTGTGTGTGACCCTGGCTAAAACTGCCTATTAACTACCCCTAACTGCAGCTCTTCTGTGCTACTCTCAGCTGTAATACACCTTCAGCAGTCTCTTCTCTCCCAAGGAAAAGCCAAGAGGGTGGCTGCCATGGATGGTGGTGGGCCATCTCCAGGAGCACAGCCACCTGTTCCTCCAGTCCCTGCAGGACCACTAACACAGGTCTGTGTGACAATTTTTGCAATGCTCTGCAATGACAAACTGATTTTCAAGCCACGGGTGACTGAATCCCCTGATGGCTCTTCACCAACAGTTGGGAGAGAACCTTTCTGAAGTCTGAATTTATTCACTATTCAATCATCTGAACTTTCCACTTCTGTCTCGTTTTCTCTCCAATTAATTCAACATGAGGGACTGCAGCTGTTCATCAAAAAGTTGGGAAGACCTTGGCCGATTAGCTTACTCTTTCCTCCCTGCCCACCAGTCTCTAGCCTCCTTGCACAGCATCTCAAGCCAATGCCAAAGCCAGTGAAAGCTTCACCTTTCACTCTCTGATATTTCACTCTCACAACAAAACTCACATCCAGATGACTGCTCAGGAAAAGCTTCCACCGAAGCAAGCCCTCCCCCAGCCCACCTTGCCCAGCCCCACTTGGGTTTCCAGACAGAAACCAGCTCCTGTTTTGCCCCCCTCCCAAAGCTTCTTCCTCCCAGCCAGCGCTGACAGCACACACCAGCTGCATCCAAGCCAGTCCCATGCAGACATTCATCTTCTGGAATCCTCCAAAACTCTTCTTCTGAAATTGCAGAGCTGTGGGGAAAGGGAGAGGGAAGAGAGATGCATGTCCCTTGAGCTGCACAGAGCAGCTCGCTAGCTAAAGGTGTTTGACTACCTCAGAAACAAGATGTAAATTTAAGGATCCCACAGCCAAGAAGCTGTTTTGCTGAGTTTGAAATCTCATTTTTATGCTTATCTCATGCAAGGCTGGGAATAACACTGGCCATACTTACAACCTGATAAGGGGAAAAATGTGTTGAATAACAGCCAGTCTGACTGAAAGGAAACATACTGCACAAAAAAAACCCCAAATTTATCAGAAAGCATCCTTCAGTAAAACAGACAAATACACATACTTCCACAGTGAAGCCAACCCCCTGCAATCTCCATGAAGGCTTATGCAGCCCCATACCTACAGATTCCCACCAGCTCATTACTGTCCCTTAGCAGGAGATGATGGTGTCCATAGGGCAGCCTCCAAAACTTGTGAGCTTGTGTGAGCTTTCTTCAACGTGCTCCAGGGCAAATTCTTCCAACAGCTGAGACTCCCTCAGTGACATGAGAAGCTGGTCAGGCAGCAGGATACTATTTCTTTATAGAGGTTCACATAGCTTTACATATAATAACCCTATTTTGGCTTCTCCCTCTGATCCTAAACAAAGAATTGAGAGGAATAAGGAATTTTGGTCTCAAATTGTATGTTAGTTGTGCATGGCTCCACCTCCAACCTTGCCATATGGAAGAAAAGGCCAGAGACCTCAACACTCCACAGAATCACATCCTAAATCTTTGACTCTGTCTTGAGTCCATCTGAAAGTGATTAACAGACTCTGAGGATGGAGCTGCAGCTCTAAAAAAGCACTTTGCTGAACACGCCATTTTGCCACCTTCCCCAGCCACATCGGGGGCAGTTCTTCATGACAGCCCCCAGCCTGCTTCTGGCTGGTTGGCAGCATGTCCAGTTGGAAACCCCTCCAACCTGCTGGTGCTTTGCAAATAAATGGGTCCAGCCAGCACAGCTTTATGACTACAGCTGAAACAGTGGGGAAGGATGATATCAGCAACCAAGCAGGCAGATCAGAAAAGCTTCCAATAGGTGATGAAGAGCTGGTGGGAAGAAGAAACTGTGTCAGCTGGAAGGGAAATGTGAATGGAACCTTAGACTCACTCCTTTGAGCGAGCAAGTCCCCGGAGGGGCAGCAGGAGCAGCCCCCAGCCTCATGTTAGCATGTTATTTATAGCATTGCCTTCCTGTTCATAACCTCCCCAATTATGAATTGCAAATTTTCTCCCCCCTGGCATTATGGCAATGGTTTGGAACATGGAGATGTTTGGAAAGGGGCAATTTGGCATCAGGAGCCTAAAAAGCTGATACAGATGACATCCTAAATGTATCTTTTATGAGTTTGGAATGATTCCTTTAAATTACGCTCAGAGCAGTGACAGCTTCTGGTAGTGCCGCCAGTAAGGAAATAAAACGTAAAAAATCAAGAGGTTCTTGGGCATCTCTAGTCTTGAAGACCATGTCCTCTGGACAGCTTGCTTTCCCTCACACCACTTGGAGCTGCAATGTACCAAGTACTTCTCGAGAAAAGTGCTCCAATAATTTTCAATTGTCACTTCACCACATATGCCCTCGAACCCCAACATACTTCCAAATTCAAGGTTTCTGAAAAATTAAATGCTCCAATAATTCTAAATCGTGTCTGTTCAGTGTTNGGGGGGGAGGAAAAACTGCTTTCTATTAGTGCTTCAAATTGGAAGCCGGTCAAGCAGCATCCCAGCAGAATGATTCAGCGCCTCTGAGCCGATTTGCATTGTATCATAAAACAGGATTAGGAAAACAACAATGCCCGGAGGAGAAAGAACCCACACAAAGAATCACAGCAGGAGAACAATACCAGAAAGGAGCAGAGGGAATAATCCTCACTTGGATTCCGAGGAGACAGTCGATTGACCTAATAGATGGCTTTCAATGCCCTTCATTCCCCGCTGTGTCACAGGGTTCAGCCACCCGGATCCAGCCACCACAGCTTAACAAATGGCTCTGTATGGACTGAACCGCAGTAAGTGTTTCTGTGTGCCCACCGCAGCCTGTTGTCGTTTACCAGAGACCACGGTCTGCCTCTGCCACCAGACCCAGATGCCTGATGCACATCAGGCAGGAACTTAGGCAAAACTAGCAGTGGAAGTTCATGACTATCTAGGACATGAAGCAAAGGGGACAATTTGAGGCTGTGAAACCCAACAAAAGTGCAGTTTTCTCAGCCTTACTCAAGAAGACACACATTGAAGAAGCAGAGATACCAAGCCAAGTGTATTCCCTAGCACCGTCCTGAACAGGAATGACATTAGACATGTATTTCATGACACCCCGAACCCAAGCATCAGCAAGCACCCATGGCCAACCTGAAGATCCCATTGTAAATTAGGCCATACCTGTTACAACTGTGGTCTTGGAGCGACACAGGAAGGCAGGGACTGTCTCAGGAGTTTTACTAGATCAGCAATGGTTGAGTTAATTCTATACACAACATGAAATCACAGCTTCATGAAAGCAGGGAAAATCAGATTGTTATATAACAATTCCAATAAAATAGCTAGACTCAGAGTTTGGTAGAGAAACACAAAACCAGGGAGGAAAACAAAAAAAAAATCTCCTATGCCATGGTCTCTTGTAGACTGAAAGAATGATGAAGTGTATCCCTGTTTAACTCACTGTGGGATGCCGGGAATTTTATAGAAGCTGCTACAACAGTTTCAGTGGGGAATAACTGAAGCATGAGATAAGAAATCAGCCATGACCTAGCTTGCAGTGGCGAGTGCTGTAAAAGGAAATGCCCAATAAAGGCTTAATATATAGGAAGATAGCAAATAACTGCCTGGATTTCTGAAATAAGAAAGTGTAAACCAATTCTTTAATCAAGTCTAATCAAACACCACCATCAGTTTCTAAAAACTTCCAGGAAAAAATGGGTATCAGAGTGATGGTAGCATGCATATCTTCTTCAGTAGTGCTTTGGGAATATTTTAGCCTGCAGAATTTAATTCCCTGTTATTACTTCTGAGCCTAGAGGCGAAAGTCATAAATCAGGACCGTTCATAACATATAATAATGGGGTGAAATACTCATAAGAAGAGTTACATGGTGAAATCCTTTGGGATTGTGTAACACTTCCAGTACTTGATGATAGCATTAAAAATTCTTTTGTTGATAACATCTATTCTTCCCTAATTCCTATACTGGTCTTTCATTCTTTTCTCCCAATATCTCCAAATTTTGCTGTCATGTGGCATTCCTTCCACTCTTCCACCCTGCTGCCCTAAATATATGTTTAAAACAAAATCACAGGAAAGCATTCCATGGTTAAAAAGATAGGCAGGTTTTAAATTACACTGTATTTACTTATAAAGGCTTTTAATACCAGAGGAGCTTTCCCAGGGCGTTTTGCTCTGATTTCAGGACCCCCATTGTTTTTATAGAAGGCTATTTGGTCCCATTTGGAAGGTAGCTACATTTTCAGTAATAAAGACTGCAATGCTAGAAAATAAAATAACACTGTCCCCACCCTTTTTTTACCCTCCCATGGCCTGAGTTTAAAAAAAAAAAAAAAAAAAAGAAAAACAACCCATGATGTGTTAGAGTTTTGTTTTCTGAGTAACGAGACTAATCATGTTTCCTCTGCTTGGTGTCTCTCTCTTCTCTTCCTTTTCTTCTAGGTCCTCTGGATCCACACTGACATAGAAATATCCCATGATGGAGAAAATAATGCACACAGCAAAGAGGAGAACAGTGAACAAGACAAATTCAGCCCACTAGGAAAGAAAAAAGAATAGCAGGTCAGAGGACCCCAGACTCCCAGTGCGCAGGATTTCTCTGTACTTCCATGTCCTTTTACAAGAGCTGGGTGAAAAGTGCTTTTTAATAATTCCAAGTGTCCGAGGTTGTTTACAAGAAACTTTCTCATTCTATTTTCTGGTAAACACATTAACACACTATGTAATTAGGACTATATGAGATACAACTTGAAACAAACCAGTTAAATTGAGCTTGTTTCATTAATTTCTTTTTTCTTTTTTCTTTTTTTTTTTTTTTTCACAAATCTGTCCTGACTGCAACATACCTGTCTGGGCTTTTGGCCCACAAGATGCTGTTAGGAAAGGCAGTTTCATGTTGGCCAGAAACAAGCCCCATTTCACACTTTCAAGCCATCATTCCAGAAGTTTGATTAGAGAAGTTGTGCACTACAACCTCTCCAAGCCCAAGATCTGCAGAATGCCACAGGCGGAGGGCCCTGAGGGAGTCCCAAGCTGGATGCTTGAGGAGGCTGCCTGCCCCCTTGGCCAGCTAGATGGTTAGCAAGCTGGTTCTGGTAAGCAACTGCAACACGTGGCTGGCATCGTGTCGAGGCTCCAGCCCCAAACACAGCCAGCTTGACCAGACCTGAGCTCTAGCAATGTTATGGTGGTGCACAGCATTATTTATTACTGCTGGGAGGCTCAGGAAAAGCCACTGCTCCAGAGGGCATCAGTGCTGAGGGCAAAGCAGAACCCTGGCTGGGAGAACCCCAATGCAGGATGCCATCACTCCCTTATAGGAGCCTGGGGCTGTGTGGAGAAGCTGTGTCTCCAGGACATGGACATCCAGAAGCACCATCCAGGGTCTGCTTTAAAGCATTACCTCTGTTTTAAGAGCAGAATCATACCTGTGCCATTGGTGCAGCCTGAGCAACAACGAGGACAAGGGTATTCCCAACAGCCACCGTGAGCAGCCAGCCTGCCTGCAGCACCGACTTCATGCTGGCTGGAGACTGAAAAGAGAAGGGGATGATCAGTGGGCATCATGCCATGCCCTTCTGTCCTGGTTCACCCTTGTGATGTTCTGTCCAGTGTAGGTGGTCCTCAGCAGATCCTAGGAGGAGAAGGAGCTTCCTCTTTGCAAAGTGGTTAATCTCAACAACTGCATAAAAGGCGCTTTTGAAACAGGACACATGAAGAAGTAGTAGATGCTGTTGTAGAGCTGAATCCTGGTCGTCTCCAACCTGCATCATCTGAAACTGTAAGATCAAGAAGCCCAGGGAGACACAAAATGAGCCCTGCAACTTGCAGTCTGGTGCCATGTAGCTTGGAAAAGAGACCTTTGGAAAAGTGACTGTATCTTGATGTTAAACTTACAGCTGATGACAAATTTTCTGCATCCCATGACAGATCATATTAATCTCCCTCATTAATAAACATCTGCACTTTACTCCAAGGATAAATTTTAGCACCTTCTGCTTTTTGATCTTGTAATGTTCCAGTCCTCTCTTCTCATAAACCTTCTCCCCAGAGAACACAATATACCACAATCAAATCATCACTTGCATACTCACTATCCCTTCCTCCCTTGTTACAGACTCAGGTAGGCTTGGACCCCTTCAATCAGTGAGCTTCAAGCAGACTTCAGTCCCCTGTGCCACTCTGTAGTCCTTGAGATACCTTTGCTTTTTTATCACTCATAAATATGTACTACAGTATATGTCACAGAGGAAAAACCTGATATAACAATATTCAGAGCTTTCAGATTAAAATACACTTCTATCTAGTTCTGTCCTGTGTTCTCAGCCGCACCAGAGAAGGAGTTTCCTGAGCATAATTAAAACTCTAGTTATCTCCAGAGTATGAATTAATTTAGCTTGAGGGCACCCAGCAAGTGGTGTTATAATCCCACTTCTAGCTGAAGCACAGATAACATTGTCAGTAAGTGTCATGCCAAAGGACGAACTGCAAGTCAATGGCAGATGCAGGAATAAATCCTCCAGTCTAATTCTAAGCCCCTTTTCCTGAAGTGGAATACCTGAGAGTAGGAGAAGGCCAGACCCGTAATGGAGAACATCACTTCCCCAGCAGATATTAATAAATATTGTGGTAACTGCCAAGCCATATGGACATTGTTGGCTTTGATGTCTTCTGACTTCCATGTCTTAACAGCACCTCCAGAAACCTATCAGGAAAATAAAGGTATATTGATTAGCTGCTAAAAAATCAGAGCCTTCTTAGCCTGGACTCCAACAGCATATTTACCAAAATGAAGTCTTAAGTAGAGGTGGAAGCAAAGTTCTGCCCTGGAAGAAAATCTCTGGGTCACATCCCTGCCACTTCCAAGACTCTTACTGCATGGGGCAGAGGTGCCAGGATGGGAGCACCCCAGCTCGCTCATGTGCCACAAGAGCCACACAGGTTAATGCAAATGAACAAGTTGGCTTCTGTAGCAAGGTTGGGAAAAGCACTTTTGTAGAGCCCGTGACCTGTTGCCATCCCCAAAGCCGGAAGAGGACAAGAGGATAAACACTCATTGCATCCATGTGGTCACTGCTTCCCTTTCATCAGCACTGAACAAATTCTCCAATAACAATGACATAAACAAATCCAGTTCAGGAATAGCAAGAGCAGCAGAGCCTGCCCCATATCAGAGGTACTCAGATAACAAGGGTAGCTGTATACCTAGTTACTGTTTACTTCCCAGGTGTAACTGATACCTAAGGATGCACAGGGGCTCAGAGGCAGAGGTTTGACTGGTAGCCAGGAAAACACTAGGCTGAAATGACTTCAGGCAGAAACCCTCGTGTTTAAGGAGAGTACTTGGGGAAAGGCAAGGGATGTTTACGATAGGCACTAAATCACCATGCAGAGAGGCAAATCAAGAGACTGTATTTTAGCAGGCTAAAAGGGGTGAGAGGAGAGCTGTGCTTTGCTCTTCAGCCCATAAAGAAATGTCACAAGCACCACACTGTAACTGCGTGCTGAGGAAGGCTGGGTAGAAGGCAGCATCCTCATGATTTAAGTATCACAGTTCAGCTGCATTAGCAGACTAATATATTGCATTCTTGGTTCTTCTACACAGCATTCCTGGCAGAGGAGCAAGGCTCAGTTCAAATCACTGCAACGACTAAAAATTATCTTGGCCTGAAGCAAACTCTCCACAGAAGAGGAAACCACAGAGAGAGAAAGAGATGGGAAAACAGAGGGTCATAAAGACTAAAGGACTAACACAGGGTCCAGAAGACCACAGAGCCACCTCTTAGCAGCCATGGCTGCAACAGGGACTTTGTAGATGGAAGCACAAACTGCACACAAATCTTTGCTCTCAGTGACATGGAACACATCCACTTCATCTGGCTCTGGCTCAGTTGTGTTATAAAGGCCTCTAGGACAATATTCTTATCTCGACATGACCCAGCAATGTGCACTCGCAGCTCAGAAAGCCAACCATACCCTGGGCTGCATCAAAAGAGGCATGACCAGCAGGTCAAGGGAAGTGATTTTCCCCCTCTACTCTGCTCCTGTGAGACCCCACCTGGAGCATCCAGCTCTGGGCTAGCCAGTACAAGAAGGACATGTTGGAGTGAGTCCAGAAGAGGCCACAAAGATGATCAGAAGGCTGGAGCACTTCTCTTATGAAGACAAGCTCAGAGAGTTGGCCTTGTTGAGCCTGGAGAAGAGAAGGCTCCAGGGAGAACTTATGCAGCCTTCCATTACCTGAAGGGGCTACAGGAAAGCTGGAGAGTGACTATTTATAAGGGAGTGCAGTGACAAGACAAGGGGTAATGGCCTTAAACTGGAGGAGGGAAATTTAGATTAGTTATTAGGAAGAAATCCTTCCCTGGGAGGGCGGTGAGTCCCTGGCACAGACTGCCCAGAGAAGCTGTGGCTGCCACCTCCCTGGCAGTGTTCAGGGCCAGGTTGGATGGGGCTTTGGGCAACCTGGGCTAGTGGAGGATGTCCCTGCCCATGGCAGGGGATTTGAACTAGATGGCCTTTAAGGTCCTTTCCAGTCCAAACCACTCTATGGTTCTAGTATTCATTACACAACTTCTCTGCTTGGTTTCTAATCTGGTGAAAGAGGCTTGCAACCATGGAGGAAGGGTCTGGCCAACATCACTTCAAATGTATATATGTTTTGAATTAATAAATCCCTGCACTCACAGATGGTAGCATCTGCCTGTTCCCTCCAGGACCACGCATTCCACTCCAGCTACTGGAGTTAAAATTAAAAAAAAAGGCAGGTGCTTTGAAGCTATATTTCCCCCCTACGCATTTGGACTCTGCAGACACGAACAGCTCCCATTAATTGCCCAAGAGGGAGATGTTACTGCCAGGGAGTAGCTGACAGCACTTTGTTCTGCTCATCGTAAGACAGTAGTCAAAGTCCCAGAGGGCAGCTTAGCAGTGTGTCCTGTCAGACCTGGTTTGTCTGTGTGCCTGCACAGTGGGAAGGTTAAAATGGGAACTAAGCTGATCACGTTCATCTCTCTGGCTCCTGCCAGCTGGACCAGGGTTGGAGCAGTGTGCCTAAGAGGCTGGCAGGCAGGGAAAGGAATCCACCCTCTCAGCCATGCTCACACCCCATCAGGGCTAGGTTGTTCAGAAAACCATGCCTTGACTTCACACTAGTCTCCAAATGAGCTGTACAGACAGTGAGAGGAGGGAGAACAGATGCACAATCTCACCAACCTCCTCCCTTAACATTTTGCCCCCTCTCTCCCCTGAAAAACCTACAAGTCTCAAATCAGTAAGTTAAACGTGACAATACAGCTGGCTGCTTCTGCAGAGTTTTTCAAGTGTGAGGTACCACCAGGTACAGTATTTTAAAGACCACAAGCAGAATCAGCTCTTGGCAGACCGCAACAGCTCTTTGCAGTGTGCTGGGTCAGTGTTAACTGACACAAGGATGGTACAAGACCAGCACAAACTATTTTGTTCATGATTTTCCATGAAGCATTTCCATCAAGGAGAAGATCTTACTTCCCATTTAACCCATGAGTTCGAATGAGTACACACCCACCTCCCTTATGTTGGTGCCAAAACCTTTTAGCAGCCCTAGCAAAACGGACTGCCTTCAGATGGCTACAGCCCAGCTCTTGAAGGGTGGAGAAAGCAAGTGAGAGTCACAAACATAAGAACAACAGCACTGCCAGAGGCTAGAACAGGAGCTTGTTACCATCACAGGCACACTTACATTAGTGATCACAACGGTGTATGATGCGCCGAAGTCGAGCAGCCCCAGCTCCAGGGTGAATTCTCCCATTTCCGTTATGCATTTTCCATTATTATATCTAGACACAATGATGAAGTACAGTATTTCCCAGTTAGTCCCACAGACAAAGAGCACAGAGCAAAGCTATCAAACATGCCCCTACAATGAAGCAGGGAGAATGTATGATGTAAAGATCCAGCTATTTTTATGTCAGATGCTCACTAGTCTTGGCATCTTTTCCTTCCAGAAACACTCAGGCACTGACTGGAGTTCACCTGCTGACCTGGGCTATTGCTAGCATTTTTACATGGTTTCTGCTTCTTCATAGCCCTGATTTTTTTTTTTTTTTTTACTCCCTCAGGTTCATTTTTGTTCCAGACTTTCTCCTCTCCAGGAACTTTAGGCCAGAGAAGTTAGCCAGGCTCAAGAAGCCTTCGGGAAATCAGAGACAAGCACCCAAAAGGCACTTTGTTTCCTTTCAATAGAGCAAATTAGCCTTCATGTTTGTTCTTCTGATTTTGGATGTGTGAGATGGCACAGAGGCTCAGCAGCATTGCCACAATGACTGTTGCATCCTACTAAATTGCAGCAATAAATATTTTGGATGGAGCTGATGCAGAGAAAAGCCATGAAGCTTGTTTTGAAACATTGCAAATGCCAGAAATACCCTACAAGAGCCAACTCCAATGCTGCCAAACCAAGACCATATGGAGTCCCTGTCTAACAAGTCCAGCCTGCAAAGCCATGCAGTGTTACTTGACATTACCAGCCTACACACTAATGCTTTGTAGCATGGAATATGAACTGATTCTGTGTGATTCTGCGTGATTCTGTGATTAACTGGCCTTTCCCTTAACATGAGCTTCACCAGGAACCGCCTTACTCTGCTGACAGATGCATAGGAATAGCTACTCTCTTCCCTCCAGGCCCCCACATAATGGAATAAAAGTTCAGAGAAAGTGCTCTACCTGGACTTCTTCAAAGAAGGCTTTTTGAGTTTCTAAAATCCCCTGACCTGAATCTGAGAAAACTCAGATTACAGCCAAAATTAGGATGTCATTATACTTGTGTCATGGGAATAAAGTTTCCAAGCTTTGTCCCTACTGATTTTATCTTACAAAGCAGTAACAGTCAAGGGAAGACACTATTTGGAGGCTGAATCTATTTAACCACATATTTTACACAGAGATACTGATTTTCTGTCCTTTGGCTTGGACACTTTGCAGACCAAATGCATGGTGCTTCTGCATACAGACGACTGGCCCAGAACACCTGCTCTGCTTTTATACAAACATCTGCCCCCACAACCAAATGCCAAGACAATAGAAATGAAGGTTTTCTACTCACCCGAGAAAAGCCCTATTATATGCAAAGAAACTTACTGGTCTCTCTCTAGCAGTGAGTACTCAGAAGCACTGTAATTTTTCTGAACAGCAATGAACCGTTTGCTGTCAATGGTGAGGTTGACATCTTGGCTCAAACCGTTAATGAATCTGCAAAGAAAACATATTTCATTGGGTTGTCAGACAGGGCAGGAGAAGCCTAATACCAGACACTTTAGAAGCAGCTTGGTCTCCCTCTCAAAGCATTCTGTAACTCCATAAGGTTAGGACACCCTTATATTCACCTGATTCGTTGCCTAGTTTTTCAATACAAGATTAGTTTTCCTTGCTGTGTAATTTTACCCTCTTACTCTCTCTCCTACAAAAAGTGATCCTCACTTTGTGTGGGTTTGGACTTTCAGGCCACCTCTTCCCAGAGACCTTCAAGCATCGTTCTATAGCTGTTTGAGAGGACAGAGCCTCAGCCCACTCACAGGGTTGTGAAGAGATACTGCTCTCTTGCTACTACCAGACACTACCTTTCAGATAAGGGACTTGATCATTGTTTTATACTAACTAAAGTCTTGAGAGTGGGTTTTTTAGTTGGTTGGGTTTTAGTTATGATGTTTTTTAAATTGCAGCTTGGAATCCTCTTTTTTTTTTTTTTCTTCCCTCAAATCTGCTGCTTCTGCATTTCAGGAAGACCATTCTCATATAGGTCTAGTGATGTGGGGCTGGAGGTGAATGTGATGTCAGTGAGATGGCAGCTTTGCACAGACCACCAAAGGACTGTTCATGGCCTAGCTCAAATTTGGAAAGTAAACTAGCTGCTTAAGCAGAGCCCAATGCCCACTGGAATTGCTTACAGGGATGTAAAATTGTTGCTGTATCCAATTTAGTAGACATTTGTGCACATAGTAGGGGGGTGATACATGAACATCATGGGTTGGCCAGTTCGCAGAGGACAAATGACAACAGCTCCTTTCCAGATTGCTTCTTCCCTTTCTTTTCCCAGAGGTAGAACAGTGAGATCAATGTACCACTCTTCCAAGGGAGAACTTTTACGCTGCCATCTCAGCCCAGACTATCGCAGGCTGGAAGCAGCGATAAAGCTCAGCTCTGCATGGCGAGTGTGGGAGGTGACACGCTGTCAAGCCTCCACAGCTGACACCTGAGTCTTGCACTTGAGAAGTCTGGACTAGATTCCAACCTGAGAACATCTGGGTTATGTTCCATACAGTTTGCACTAAACGAAAGCAGTTTCCCCATTCCACCAACTCCGTATCCTAAAAAAAAAAAAAAAAAAAGCACCATTCCTACCTAACAGCTGCCAGACCATTTTCTGGCTTTGCTTCCAAGTCTGCAATCTAAAGAGGGGAAGAAAAAAAAAAATCAGAAATCAGACATATTTATTAATGTCGCCTTATAAACAATGTGTAGCAGAAAATACTAGTGTCTGTGGAGTTACACATGTGTTGCAAAGCACATAGAAATCAACCGCACTCCCACCAGCTTTACAATTGGCCACAGAAGTGAAGTCCTGGTACAATGAAGCCAATGGCAAAATTTCAGCTCCACCAAGGGCTTAAGATGAGATCATACCTTTTTTTACCTCATCTTCTATGTAACAAAGGCTACAGGGTTTCAGCCAGTCACACTTCTACTGAGCCATGTAACACCCTCCAAAAAAGTATTCGTCCTGATCTGAAGATAGCAATAATGCATTATTCAAATTAGCCTCTTTCAGTGATTAATTGCAATTAAACATGAATGTCTTACCCCTACAAAACCTGCAAACACCTAATTTTCAGACCTTGGTTCCTGGCACACTCATAGACTTCACAGAAGTGTAAAGCCAAGAGAAACTGTTAGATTACTTTTCTGATCATCCCATATCACTCATATTTTCCCTGACCCTCAATACTCAAGAGGTTAAACTGTTGTATGGTGGAGGCAGAGACCAGGGGAAACCCAGATGCACTGAGCTTGTTTGCTCTCAGTCTCTGCAGAAGTGGCCACCTGGGTGGACACACTGGAGAGTGACAGTGTCTCCTGGAGATCACAGCTACAGCATCAACTCCATAGCTAATGCAATCTACATTAATCTGAGGAGACTATTTGGTGTATGGTGCTGAAAAAAAGACAGTAAAGACAGAGCCCTGCCCTGAGGTTTGTCTAATTTTATCAGAAAGCCAGTTTCAATTTGCTCTGTCCAGAGAGAGAGAGCCCAGGCATGCCAAAAGGGACTGAATCTACCTTCAGAAATTGGCTTTATGTCAAAATTTTCGAGCCCTTTTGCCATGCTTTCCTCCTGATGTTAAACCAAGAGCCTTGGAGACCAAGGATCCAGAATTTCAGTGTGCCTGTAAAATGTCTGTTGTACTTCAGTGGGATATGCTGATCCACAAATAACATATGCCCTAAATAATAAATAGCCACAGTGAATAATAAATGTCAGAGCAATAAATAATAAACAACAACATTGTTTCTTTCTGTGGAAGACACATGGGGTTTAACACTAACTTGTTGTAGACAGGCCAGCCAAATTACTACTCGTTTTCATCAATGATCCCCAGAGCTCTCAAATTCATTTCCTACCCACTCAACAGCCCACAGAGGCGATGAAACCAGTTTCAGATTAACTCCTTCCAGGACAACACACCCCTCTGAGTGAGGGGCCCAAACCTAGCAGAGAGGGAGGCTGGCATGGGCTGTGGATGCTCCAGAGCAAGCCCTGCAACACAGCAGCAATGCTGGCATTGCCTTCCTTGTGTTGCAATGCTGGAAAAGGGAGCATCAGTTGCCACTGTTTTCCATACCTTCCTTACCTACAGCTGAGAGTGACATGTCAGTAGCATCACCCAACAGCACCACTGCTACCCAGCACATGGGAGTCTGCCTGTGCCAGGGCAAGAATTAATTTAAGTGCAGGCTAGGTAGTTAGTGCAGCACAGAGATGTACTGAAACTCAGAGATTTCTTTGCTCTGCCCTGTCACAGGCTTTCTCTTCTTAAGCACTGTGTGGAAAACAGTATGCAAGCATCCACTTTTTAAGACAGCAGCAGAGTCATCTGGGTCACAGGGAAACTTAACAACTTTGCGTGGTAACAAGCCCCAGGCTCTACACTGTAACATGGAAAAAAACCCCATTGTTAGGAAAAAATTAAATTCTTGAAACTCCTCATTTTTAAAAACAGTTGTGATTTCTGCTATACAATACTGAATGCAACCCTGCAAGACAGGAGGCTGAAGAACTGCAAAGAGAATTGGTATTTTAGCATGAGGACAGATTCTGATGGCATTTTCTGACATACATACACATGCAACTGCTACAATGTGCAGTAACACCACACGTTTCAAAAGGGCTTTGTGGGACAGAGCTGCATGAAAAGATACCAGAATCCATCCCTGCACATCCCACGTGCCTCCCTGATTGTTGCAGCAATACACAAAAGTCCAACCGCAGCCAGCTCTGCTGCAAAGCCTCAAATGAGCTTAATCATTTATTCTGTTCAGCAAAACAAATGGGCCTTCTGTGCATTTTCACTAAACACTTGCAATAACTAAACCCGGAATCATTCCTCCGATGCTTTTATCCCATACCCAGCCCTAGAGCCTCTTTAACATCTTTGCTTTATAGAATCATCTTTTGGGGAAAATCTCCGGCTCTGTTTCCTTAGCTTGCTCAGGCTCAGCTGCCTAGCAGGCATGACTCTGCTCTCCCACTGCAGCATTCACTGGATTAAAGTGTGCCCAGCAACTCTCAGATGCCGTAACGCCTCTATTAATCAACCAGCAGAAACGCGTACAGATCCAGTGCCGCTAGCTACGAAGTCAGGTTTAGAGCAATCAGACAGACACTGCAACTGAGCAAATGAATTAATGAGCCCATTACCCCATTGTATCATCACAGCCATTGAATTAATACTGTATTTACACTTCACTCCCACACTCACTAAGCGGCTTGATAGGCTTCCTTCTGTCTCAAAAACAATTAAGCTGTACACTGATTTTTCCTTCACGGTGTAGTTAAAAGCAAGCGACAATCCTTGGTGTTGCAGGGTGAAGCGAAGGCTCTGTTGCTCTCCATTTAATATTAATTTTGAGTACTCAGTTGGGCTCTGTGGAAGAAAACAAACTTGGTTATATTCTTTATTCAGGTGGAAAAGGATCTGTTTCTTCCCACCAATTGCAACTCTGTCTTCAAGGGAGCCTATAAAGAGAGAACAGTCAGAGCTGCCTTCTGCAGCAAAGGACCTACGTTGGCCCATGGGGTTTGGGCCAGTCAAGCCAGAGCTCAGTGTAGCATCCCTTGCCACATACAACCCAAAGGCCAGGGTGGACCTTCTGCCTGCTTTGCCCTGGCCCTGCTCTGCCCTGATGGGACCACATCTATGTGTTAGATGTGGTCCCATGTGGATGGGACCATGTAGATGGGACCATGTAGATGTGGAAACAAGCCAGTGTCCATAGCCAGTTAACTGCCTTCCCTTCTCTTTCCTCCCTTGTAGGTAAATGCTCTTCAGTTGCTATCCAGATCCCAGCAGCATCCTAGTCTGAGCACTGCAAGCTGAATGTCTCTCTATATGATTATCTCAGGACAATTATCCTTTATGCCTAATTAGAGGTTAACAGAGTTAGCCATTCCCACCTTTGCAGTGGAAATATGTCTCTAAACTTTCCATTTCTGTCTCATCAACAGAGATAATATGCTCCGTTTTTAAAGCCATCCCCATAGACTTCTAAGGCAACAGAGAACAAGCTCCACCATCTGTGGGCTTATTAGACATTGTCTGAAAAAAAGCCACCCTTTCTTAAATGACACATAACTCAGACATTCCAGTCCCACACATATGCTTACCTGAAAAGCCTCCATAGGCTGCTGAAATAGGTCCTGGTCCTGGATTGTCACTTGAACGGGATCCTTTGCCATATTCAGGACCCTAATTAAACTTTCTCCTGGGACAAGTCGAGGCATATCAGTTTCCTAATTAAAATAAAAGGCTTTAAGTGCCATCTGTATGCTTTTATTAGCACTTTAATATCTCTTTTATTTTTAGCCATAATAGTCTTCCTCTCTGTAATGACACTTTTCCATCCCTTCCTCATGAGAATCTGCACCAAGAGAAAACTGAACATAAATCTTATTTAGGGAGGTTTCCTCATAATAGCTCAATAGGTAACCTATACTGCTCCTCCCAAAAGCTGCTCTTCACACTGCTGAGTGTCCAGGCTACACAACTGTTGGGTCAGTAGAACAAAGTCACTACTTCTATTATACAGCTCCCTGGTGCCTGAATTTAACTAACTGCCATATCAGAATGGGGAAAAAAAAAAAAGTGCTTAGCTTTCAAAAGCAGTGACCAGAATAATTATTTCCCACCACAGTCAGTGACTGGGAAAGAAATTAGGCCAGGAGTGAAGCACTTTTGAAAATCCCAGTCCAGCTCCATGTCTGTAATCGTCCTTTTGCATCACTTCACACCATGCTATCTAACAGCTGACTGTATAGGTACCACTCCCTGTTTTCTGAGACAGAGAGGACAATGCCCCCAGCACAGATGTATCTTTCTGTCAGGAATCATTTCCTAGAAATAGTACTTCAATCAATGTCAGACGTGTACTACCTGCAGATCCAAAATGATTAATTTTTTTTTAAACTCCTCTTTTTCTCACTTCATTTTCAAGTAGCTGCCAGCAATGCTTCAGAGCTATTAATTATTTTCTATCTCATACTAGAATTTGGATACTGTGGACAGGGCAGTTTGAACCTAACTCGGCAGAGAGACACGCTGCCAGGGAAGATGGGGCGACTGATTTCCCTGTACCCGTATGCTGCTCTAGACCAACAAGCCAGTTAATGGTATCCAGCAAATCCCATTACTGTGGCTTTTCGCCTGCACCACCCACAGCTAAGGTGGTGCATCCTATCCCTGTCTTTACTAGAGCTTTTAGTGGCCTTCAGGGTAAAATTTCCAGGCACAGGCAGGGGGGAATATCCAACCCAGCTTGCCTCTGCCCAGAGGAGTCACCCACAGCCAGAGCAGACTTTCAGTGCTTGGCCAGAGCTGCTGGCAGTGGTACTGAGAGTATTTCTTGGCTCACATAAAGAGATTAGAAAAAGGAGCTGAACTCACAAAGTCTCATTTCAGAGGAAGACTTGTCAGTGGATTCACCTAAGGAACCAGCAGATCTTAATCCAGGGCTGTGTGCCCACCATTATAACAGAATGTTTTAAGTATACATGGAAACTTTAAAAATTAATCCTACAGTAACTTTCATGAGCCAAAGGTCATCGAAAGTCTGTGCAAGGCTGGTCACGGGCCAGAAACAAATGGTACAAATCTGCTGGGGCTAACATTGGATTTACAAGAGATCTGCTGCCATCCTGTCCGGGGATGCCTGTCAGTCCCTGATGCCTGTGACTACAGAAGTGATCTCGGTCACCCGCCTCACTGGTGAATTGATTTGGCTTGTAAAAAAACCACATCCCCACCCTAAAGTAGGAAAGGAATTAAATTATAAAAATAAAACCACCACAGACATACACAAAAACCCAACAAAAATAAAATGCAGGCAAGCTACATCGAGAAATAGGAGAGAGAAGAGACTACCTTTTGGAAATTAATCATTAGCATTAACTAGATGTCTGTCAAGCACTTTGATGATGGAAATCTAGTATATAGACCAATACAGATGACCAGCACAGCAAAACTGCAAAGACTAGAAGGAGAGAAAGAGACAGATACAGAGAGGGGAAAGTAGACAAAGTAATAATTAGCATTAGCAACTGGATCAGTATGCTTAATTGTAAACACATTAAAAATTATCATCAAAGAACACAATGGTTAAAAGGATTATCTCTCCAGCATCAGGAAACACAAACTAGAGAAAGAAAGTATTTCTGAGGAATACTTGTGCTATACTTACATTTATTTTGATTTCTACAATGGCTGCAAGTCCAAATGCCATCCCTGCAAGGATCATGCCTGTTGCCATTTTCCTAATAGGTCTATGGAGCAAATGAAAGAGGTGCTATTAAGAAAAAAGGGCAATTTAAAATATAGAATACCATTCCTCAGAGCCAAAGATGTGCCAAAGCCATGTAATAAACTGCCCAACAGGTGGCACTGGGGATGACATGTTGTTTAAATCACCAATCATTTATCTTAAAACCATTCTATTATTTTCTATGAGACCAGCACTGAGGCCAATTAAAACTGATATGCCATGAAAAAAAAAAAAGAAAAAGCGCTCTTTGCTTTCAAGTTTCGTATTATCTCACTCCTAGATCTTCTAGTGGGAATAGCTCAAGACATTATGTTAACCTGTGATGTTGGAAGGAGCACTAGAAATGATGTATCTTCAAGTCCCTTTTGGGAAAGGCAGAAGTAACACGCTATTTAGCAGCAGGAATGAGGAGAAGAAAAAAATGTATAGTTTGTGTCATCAATGTTTCTGACCATCTGTGGCATCATTCTGGGTTATTTCTCATGCCAATACATTTACATTTTGAGAGAATAAAGACCTTACTTCTGAACTTGAAGTAAAACTAGTGCAACTCTACCAGAATTACATGAGAAATCTCATATAAAGCTGAATAAAATAGGTCCACAATGACAGGTCCAAGCTGAGTATTGAATTGGTGAGATCTGAAATAAACCCGGTTTTATATACAGTGGTCTCCACTCTGTAGTGGTCTGGATTCACAGTCCAGATTGACTGGGCTGTGGGAAATCCAGATCAAGAACCTACATTCTGTCTCCCAGTTACATTTCTTTAGGTACAAATAATCAAGTGTGATGGTCAGCAGGGTGAAGGGATAAGTTTCTGAGTCTCCTTCCACACCCAATTGATGTTGTTTTGTCTATCCAGCATTTTGGTTTGGATTAGGAACACACATTTTAAGCCAATCTCCAACTCATAGTCCCTTCCCACACCATGGTTCATGTCAAGAAGCAGTGTTGGAGCATGGAAACTCAATTCATGCTAAAGTAAAATCCCCCTAAATGCATAAAGTGAGTCTCAGAACTGCTCCTATTACACTGTACTTCTTGCCAATGCACACGTGGGATAAAACACTTGGGCCACATGGAAATTCTGTCAGGTACCTGTTGGTTCAGATGCCAGTGTGGGATCTGTTTCGCACCACATGGAGCCCACGTGGGACAGTGAATTTGGCCCCACAGGGACCTTTAAGGTAGGGGGGAGGGTGTGATTATTTAGGGGTGATGTAGGAGGAAGTGAGGAACCTGTTGTTCAAAGAGCGTCTGTTCATATCTGCTTTCAGGGAAAAGCTCTACAGAGCAGAATCCAACGTCATTGAATGTTCCTCTCAGAAATCTCTACGGCCTATGGAAGAGGGTGATGCTGCCTGTTGAGGCTGAAGTACATGCAAATACTGGGAAGGGCGAATGGAAATTTGAGGTTCTTCTCTTGAAAGCTATTGTGCACACTTGCTGCAAACAAGTAAGAACCAAGGCATCTGCATTGTTCCCATATACTTACGTGAAATTAAATTTGCACATGTTTATCAAGGGGTAGAGACCAAGGTCAAAAATTGGGATGAAGACAAGAATAAGAAGTGGATTTAAGAACTGCAATACAAAAGAATAGGAGTTTAGTGACTAGAAAGCAACTTTCAGTAATTAAACTCATAAAGCACTGTCCTCCAGAAATAATTCCATTACAGAAAGGACATGAACAAACACTTAAAAACCTCCTTTTAAAATATAATCACAGTTTGCACTCCAACAGCTTCTGCTATTTAGTTTTCACAGGCACGAATATGTTTTGTTCATCTCCTCCCTTCCAAGGGGTACGCAAGCACTGCTGGCCTGATTTCCCCAAAGAGAGAACTGAAGCATTATGTTTTTAAAAAAGTACAAAACCCACTGACAATAGAAGCAGGCGACCTTCAGTGCTGCGGTGGGACTTTACAACAAATCAGCAATAATGGAAACATCTTGGGACTGCAGCAAAATCCCCAAGGAACAGGCACTGCTGGCAATTTCTCACACTTCCACACAGCTCGGTAAATCCCCCAGNCGCGGGGGCAGAGCTTGTCTGCCAGCCAGCAGTGGCAGAGCATGAATATAGAGTGTGCGGGAGAACAAGCAGCGAGAGATGCTGTTTCAGTTTTGAAGGAAAATTTCAGGGGCCAGGACAGCTTTGAATTTCTCCAGAGCTGTTCAGTGTAAGAATTGTAATCAACTGTGACAACACAGCATCTTGGAGCCTTCACTTTTTCATCTGCCCTGCAGGAAAGAAGGAAATATATTCCAGGTACAGTGCTCATCCCGGAGCAGGAGCACGTTAAAAGGAGATGCAGCTTGTACCTTCCACATCCCAGCACTAGTTCAAGAGCTATTATGGTGGTATATCTTCCCACACCTCTGTGCTATTCTGCAGAATTCAACTTCCATGTTAGGACACCTTTAGGGTCTTTTAAACCCCAAGACTAAGCTTTCAAAGCAGCTAGTGAGCCAAAAGGCAGAGTCCATGCCACAGCAGTGCTATTACCTTCACCCTTTGGTGAAGGGTCTGGAGCACAAGTCCTATGAGGACTGGCTCATAGGACTCCCTCCCCAGGAGAGAGCTGGGGATTTTTAATCTGGAGAAAAGGAGGCTGAGGGGAGACCTTATTGCTCCCTACAAGTACCTGCAAGGATGATGCAAAGAGGTGGGGGCTGCTCTCTTCTCTCGGGTAACAAGCTATAGGACAAGACGAAATGGCTTAAAACTGCACTAGGGGAGCTTTAGGTTAGATATCAGGAAAACATTTGTTTCTGAAAGTTTTGTCAGGCACTGGAACAGGCTGCCCAGGGAAGTGGTGGAGTCACCATCCCTGGAGGGATTGAAAAGGCAATAGATGATGTACTGAAGGACACAATCTAGAGGTAGACTAGGCAGGGTTAGGCTGTGGACTCGATCTTAAAGGTCTCTTCCAACCCAAGTGATTCTGTGATTCTATGAAAAGGAGCAGAGAAAGACCACAGGTCCTGTGAGAAAAATAAAAAGGAGAGAGAAAAAGAAAACACATTTCTAAGGGTTATTTCCTATCCTATGGTATCTTTTACCTGCATTTGGTCAGGCTGAAGGACATATATTCCCTGTAAGGAAAAGAAATTCCAAGTGATTTATAAACACTATAACTGCATACAGCAAATACACAAGCCATCCCGTAGAGGCCTCAGCAGCAAAGGTGGTTTCTCAAACACGTTATGCTGGCTTTAGCAGCTGATATTGTCTAAAGACAGTGTATTTGATGAGAATCATTTTCCTGAAGGAAGCTACAGACCTTGGTATATGGCAGCTGGGACACAGCTGGTGACAGTACCTATGAGGTACTGAGACACATCTTTCAACCTGAGCCATCAACTAGGTGAGTGGGGGGGAACAGGCATGTTAGTGTTCCAGTTGGGATTTGGACTTGGAGCTCTCTCCTTGCTTCTGTAAGGAAAAAGCCCAAATCCTGCAAATGAGTGCTCTCGAGCTTTAGGGCCCTCTGAGCTCTGCTGGCATCACTCTGAAACATCCCTAAAGGATAACAAAGGACCATGCCTGAGCTGGTGGGTTGCACAAACACCTCTTTCCATCTACCCAAGGAACAAAAGGGCTTTGGTCAACTGTCCAGCTGTGACTTCTTGGCTTGAGCCAAAATTCCTCAAGGCTGTAAGAGGTTTCTTGCTTTTGCAGCATTGTACCCGTCCCTCACAACTGGGCAAGGTCAACAGGGACAGAGAGAGGGGTCCCAGTCCCCAAAAGGGACTGACGAGCTGTCTCCCGGGAAGAGCTGGTGTATGTCTGAATTCCACACAACACTCTTCATTTGAAATTAGGATGAAGGGAAGAGAGGTTGAAATTAGGAAGGAAAAAGTATCTTTCCAATAAAGCTCTGTAGGTGTTTGTCTCCTGTCTGCCAAGTGTGCCCTAAGGCAAATCTGGAAACCACTGGTCACAGAAAAGGAGTCTTACAATTAAAATTATCAGCCAAATATCCCTCCTGCTACTTTGTGCACACTAGACAAATGGGCTGTTAGGAGATGAGCGTGCAAATATTTAACGTCACACTAAATCATTCCCTGTTTAACTTCATATTCCTGGCTGAGCCCTTGTTTGCAGAAAGGAAAAATATGGAATATTCCAAACATGAAGTTAATTCTCACCTTGGTGAGTCAAGACTACTCACCCATGGAGAGGGAATGATACAGAAACACAAACCAAAAATCTATTCAGGTGGGTGTGACAAGAAAGCCCTGAATATGTCCTTCTCCTCCAGGGAGAGTTTAATAAGTAACACCAGGGGATGCTTAGATGTTCTGCTAATACATCACTAAGTGCATGTGAGCAAAACAGCAGAAAACAAAGTTTTTAGATACACATCACAAAGACTGCATGAATTTTCATTGGTTTGTCTTTCTGGGGTGAATAAATACAACCCAAGGTGAAGTCTTTTTCATGCCTCATTAGAATTAATTAAGACAAATGAGTATCACATGCTAAAAGTCCAATTTTTAACAGGAGTGACACAGAAGGGCTTTAATTTTGGGCTTTCAGTCAATTTTAAACTGGAAAATGGGCATTTACAATCCTAAATTCTAATCTGAGCATCCACAGGTAAGATCTAAATGGCTTGCTAAAACAAGTATGTCTGGAAACCAGCCCCACATAGTAGCATCTTTAAGCAGGTAGCTAATCCACATGTATCTGCCACCAGACGCTGCACCATTTGCCATGCACATCTCTGAAGACCTTTATGGCTACCAGCTAATTAATCCTCATCACATCTCTACCCTACACATGAGATCCCTGCTGGTTTGATGAGAGACTTCATCAATGTATCACCAAGCAAGCCTGAACAGAAATACACAGCTACAGTAGGTCTAGCTACACCATACAAGGGCTGTGTGAACTTCCCCCAACTTCTGCATTCAGTGAGGCCAGGAGGATGGAAACCCTACCTGCTCGAGAGTGTACCATCACAGAGTGATCAGTTGCCAGTAGGTGTGTGCTCCTGACCTTGCAGGCTGCTGATGGCTCCCCAGTCCTTGCTCCTTGCCAAAACGTGCTGTGATGAATTGAACATGGCTGCACAGAGCCTCTCGCTTCTAATCACCAGAAGTGCAAATCACCCAGACTCATCAAGCAGATGCTCTTAGTACTGCGAGATGCCAGTTAAAAAGCAAAAGCAGGGATGTTAACATTAGTTTTACCAGCCTTGGTGACATTAAGTACTTACAAAATCAGCATTCATTTTTGTGGCTTGCAAAGTCCACCTGGATCCCTAAAGAGAAAACAGACAGCTGTGAAGACTTCAAGATGCCTTATGGGACTAGAAAACATGGGGATGGAGAAGACAACAGTGCTGGAGGTCTTATTTGCCATCTATTCTTTCCCTTCCCTGTAAACCCTGCCAGCAGGCAGGACACATTCTTCCTTCTCACCCTTCTGTGCCAGATTGTGAAGTGATGGTGGGTACCATCTCAGCAAGTCCCTGGACATCTGCTAAGACCCTCTAAGTCCCCAAGATGCTTTGGTGTGACCCTGGAAGGATAAGGGGCACACCCAGGCCAGCTGGCAGACCTGTAATGCTCTGTACCGTACCTGCTGATCAAACAGGGCCCAGAACATTGGCAGCGGTATGAAGAGGAAGAGAACACGTGTCACCATTTTAACCTCCCCAATGAGCTGTTTCTATAAAGGGAACAGGCAAAAAGTAAGATGGGGTTGAAAAATCAACAGGTGCTGTAAGCTGCAAAGCACAAGAGCTCCTATTTCTCCCTGCATGGCAGTTAATCGTTGCACTTATTCATGATACTGGACTTATTTGCATTTCTGCATTTAAGTGCAGAACCTAAGCTGTCCATTAAGGGTCAGGAGAGTACAGATGTGGGAAGAGACAGGACAATGAGAGCTCATACATGTGAGGAGTGTTGTGGCCCGGCCAGTCTTACTGTCTCCTGTCTGTCTGTCCATCTCCCCACTCCCCTTCTCCAAATCTGCCAGGTAGAGCATCACTTACCGAATATTTTTCTGATGCCCAGTCCAGCCAGTGATCTCTCTTAGGAATCTGACTGGAACGGTTTTTCAGCCGGTTTTTAATAGCAAACTAGGAAGAGAAACAGGCGAATAACTCCCTAGTGGTGTATCTGCCCTTGTTATACTCCCAATCCAAGGCTGCCCTCCCCATCTCCAAAAGTAAGCAGCACCAGAAAATTGCAGGGGTTTTGCTGGACTCTTCCAAAATCTCAGATCAGATGCTTTATGATGAATTCTCTGCAGAGAAGTTTCTATGACATTGGTTGATTAAAGGTATGATACAGGAGTGAACTACCTCATGGACTTTCAGAGAAAAACCTGACAGCAGCCCCCTAAAGACTGCTTCATACTTGATTTAAAACCTGCTACACGATAAAGATTTAAACATAATTTCTTCAGTTCTCTTCCAAAAAGCACCTTTCAAATTAACTGTTGTGCTGGGGAGGAAATGCCTCATTATCCACAGAAATGTCAAAACCAGCACTCTCACTCCCTTCTTGTTCTGCAGACCTTTCTTTACATATTCCTGGTGCATCCCATGTCTCTGCTCCTAGACCAGCTTTCAAGCTGGATTTTCACTGGAGGAGAAATGACACTGGACTGTTTAGGCTGTGTGTTCCAGTCACTAAACACAGCTGTCCCAGCAAAAAGAGTGGCAGACCTCACTTAGAAATCCTATTCTTAAGATCTGGTCTGTTTTCCCAAGGTAAATCTGTCACTAGGGTTGACCTAGGTAAAAAGATAAACATCTGCTGTTACAAACAGCTTCCTGAAAAAGAAATATTGTTGTCCACCTCATAATAAGAGAGTGTTTTTTCACATACTATATTAATCACATACACTATGAAAAATAATTAATAAGGTGACTGCAGCAGGTGTCTCTTCCATTTACATGAACATGCTGAATGTGCATATATGGATGGGTACTCTTAGTGTCTGCTGAACTGATAAAGTTCAGTAAGACTATTCAGATGAAAAAAGTTGATGTATCAATATTCTGTGAGTTTCTGAATTTTCCTTTCAAGCCACCAGCATCTGCCACTAGTGGTTCTACTGACACCACCAAGAGATCATGGAACTACGGAAAAGACAAAATATTGACAGAATAAACTAGGGTCTAAACATGTTTCTTATTCCTTACAGCTCATCGGCAAGATATCCAGGAGCAGCACACGGAAGAATTCAACTATCACCTCACCTTTCCCTTTGCACTTTTCTGACCTGCAACTTCAGTCATGCATGAAAAAGAGAGAAGGGCACACACTTACGCCGATGCATTTGCATACTTCAAGTAAGACGTTCCCTTGTGGTGGTGTTTTTCTGTACAGTCCACTTCCAGCAATGAACACAACTGAAAAATATTATAATCCAAATGGGAATTCCCATGACTGAGGTTCAATCCTGCACTGGCTTCTCGGAAGGTTCTCCCACCCCTGTATCCAACAGAAAACCTCCACCCTGCCTCAGGGTTTACAGGATTGAATTTTTAACAAAATTAAAATATAGGTCCTCTCTCTTGCCTTCAGATGGCAGAAAATGCAACATCCTACAAGAGGCAGTGTGTGATCCCCAGGAAGTTACTGTCACCTTGTCATGATTGGCTCTGGCACAGTAGGCACCTCCACATCTAATTCAGCTGAGAATCAAAGCTTTGAAATTCCCCTCCCCCAATCTATGCTTTTTGTAGGTTAAAGTTAAAATACACTCCACATTGAATTGCTGCACCTCATGTTGGGAATCATCCCTGAGCCACTGCAACCACATGAGCACTAATGCACATCCAATGCGGGCCTTTTGTTCCCGCATCTCACACACATTTCGATGGAAGCTGCCATGAAGGTCAGGGCATCCCACACTCGACCTAACAGAAATTATTTCCATTTATGGCTTCCACGAAGAGATATCCAATTTAAGGTCCTGTCTTGTCTTGATTTTCTACCTCAAAGCACAAACAATATTGGACCAGGGCTTCAAAATCCTGTGACAGAGGGGACCAATTACATATCATTTGTCCTGTCCTTCAAGAGCCTCTGAGCACATTGCAATTCCAAAGATGTTAGCAGGGAGAAGGACAATAAACACCAAGTATGAAATCCATATAACAAACCAAATTCAATGTTTTAAACAGACCCAACTGTCTGGGTCAGTCCATGACCTGAGACCTCTGTCCTGACACAGGAGGTCTGGGACACTGTAGGGAACTCCTAACTTCTCTTTTCTCACTATGAAGGTCCTTTGCATCCAGTTTTGACTTCCAGAACTGTCAGACATGTCTCTGAAATCAGTTTAGGTGAGTCACAGTGAAAGACCCTTGTCCAAAGTCAACCAGAGTGGGTGTTTGCACTACCTAATGTTTAACATTTCCCTGTAGACCTGTTGGTGCCTCTAAAAGGTGACTCATTAGGTTTGCTGAAACACCTTCTGGTGATGCTGTTGACTCCTTTGGGAACTGAAATTCCTTCACTAGGCTTGGCATTTGGAATTAAATAGTATCAATCTTCCCTCCTTATCTTTCAGAAACTGAAACAGCCCGTAAAATCTTGCTCTGTAACATTTCCATTCTTCCTCTAAATCTATGCTTGCCTTCCATCATCATGAGAGGGCCAGTCAGGGCTGAAAGGGTATTTTCTCCAGATCTGCATGCTGCTCACATAGTCTAATATATCACTTCCAAGAGCATTTCAGCGTGGTACAAAAGAACACAGAGCTGCTTTGCCGGGCAGGCTGGGGAATCTGGCAGCAGGACACTAGCTAAAAACACATTTCGATTGATGCCTTCACCAAAACGGCAATATTTACGCGTCCATTTTCCCCTGGGCAACTGCTACCCTGCTAGAAACATTTATCACACAATGATGCACAGAGGAGGCTGTGCTGCCTTAAACTGATAGGAACAGGCTACAGGGGAAAAGGGAAGCTTCTCAGGCCCGTGACCACGCACTTTTTGGAAAATAACTGCTGTAACGTTAGCTGTGGCCTGATGACATTTCTTTAGTGTCCTGATTCTTCTTCCTGATGGAAGTTTGAGAGGTGAGAGCCACATTCACAACCTCTGGGGAGCAAACTTCTCAAATAACAGATGCTGTGGTGAAATCACACAGTTGCTTGGTCTCTCAATTAAACTAACAAGCTGAATGGGAAGTCATCCCATGCTGCGTCAAAACCTCTCAAATGCACTGCAATAAAGGGACTGCTCCCCTCAGCAGCTCACAACTTTGAAACTCAACCTAATGGGATGTCCTCTGTATTGGCTACCAAGTAGTAACAGTAAGAGTGTGAAAATTGCTGAGGGTTGAAGAAGAAATCTTGACAAGTAGATTAATGGGGCTAAGATGCAAGCTTTAGGAAGTAGGGTGATTGCAGCTGCCTCCTGACACTTGGACAATAAGGCCTTTTTACTGCAACATCATAATAAGCTGTCACTGTAATTGTGGGAATTACTTCAGCCAAGCAAAGTGAAACAGCTCAGAATAAAGTAACATCTCATTCATCTCCCTCAGCAATTTCTGTGTGGTGCACACATTCTGAAGCGAAAGTGTGAGCCATTAAAGATGGCCCCGAGCTACAAAGAGCCTGTGGAAAGGCTAGAAGTGGCATGCTAAGCTTCCCTCCTGTAAACTGTGGAACTCTGAGGACTGCTCAGATTGCAGATCCAAGGCTAAGCCTGCTCACAGGCAAAGCGGCAAGCCATCAGAAGAACCATTTTGGTGCCTCCCTTTGCTTTACAGAGCGACACAAGTGTATTGTGAAACATCTAACAGACCACACTCTCATCAGTATCACGATAAAGGATTGTAGCAAAACCACAGTCTGCCCACCACTAAGTGAACTAGTGATTTTCCTTGCTGTTATGAACTGTGGAATTGTTAGATGACCTAGAACCCTTGAGTTCCCCATCACAGTATCCATCCAGAGCTAGTGAATCTGTGCATTTTCTCATCTATCTGTGGACTCAAAATGGTAACTCCTATTACTAGCATTATTGTTTTCACTCACCAAGTGCCAACACCATCAGTGCTGCTGGGACACCAAAAGCCAGTGCATAACAATCCTCTCCAAAACATTTCACATCCCCTGAAAAAGAAGTAAAAAATAAAAGCACCTCATTACAGTCAGACTTATGTTACTGGGGCCTTTGATTTGCTTCCCCTAAATCAGTCACTTCCTTGGCTTTAAATCTTCTTTGCTAGTGCTTGACACTGTGAATTGAATCTCCTTGAAACACTTGTCCTCCCTTGATGAAGACAATTTGGAAGCAGGGTGAGTGTCTGCCAGAAAAAGCAGCTGATAATGGGATATTGATGAGACTAGTAAGAGGGAGGGAGCAGACAAATAAGTAGGAATAAGTAGTAGGAGCTGTAATTGGGAAAAAACCCACAACATTTTAAATGACCTGAAACCCTTCAGTATTGCCTAGATCTAAATAACCAGTACCGTGTAGCCACTTTATTTGTGCCAGCTGCATGAGTTCTTGAGCTGAAAACCTGAATCTGGTTTCATAGCCATCCACGGTGGACAAAGTGGAAACCAATAGCCCTAGTAAATAAGTGGGAGCAGAGGATTAGTCTTAACTCCAGATCCATTTCTCACCATCTTCCCAATCTCAGCAGAGGCAGCCTGCTCCAAACATCAGGTTTTGCACTCACCCATCAGAATGTCAGGTTTGTTACAGCTTGGCTTTGATTGATCCGAGCTATGGCTCATTGAAAACCTGTGCCACTTGGACCAGGCCAGTTCTCACACCACGTGAATTCAGAGGTCCAGCTGCAAACAGCAAGCCAGCCATGGGGTCTATGTTTGCATGCCAGTAGCCACAAATTACTGCGCTCTTCATGGAGTAAAACCAAAATGGCTAAAATAAACAAACACAGTTAACAGGAAACCAACCCATGAAGCCTTCAGCTGTTCCTGCTTGGCGTCCCTGGCCAGTCATGGTCAGCTGCATAGCTGGGTTCGTGCAGAGCATTTGTTTACCAATTCTGAGCAAATTAGATGAGAGCCAACAAAGCTGGCAGAGAGATTATGCTGGATGCACTTAACTTTTGACATGCAAAATCAGTTAGATGTCTCCACCTAAAAGTACATATTCCACATTTCTGCCAAATGCCTATGAACTGTATTTCTTGTGCTTCCAAGAAAAGCTTTCACACTTAGCAGAAATTTTACTCTTGCCTCATCCTCTCCACCTCATTTCCATGTTGCAACTAGTTTATTGCTAGGCTATACTGGCACAGGTTTTGATGTTCAGAGGGAACTGGATTTTCATCTGGTGGAGCAAAAGTCCCTTCCACACAGGACCTAGGGACACCAGTGAGAAAAAGGCAAGAGGTATCACATTTGTCTTTGCCCCTACTCATGGTTTAAGGCAAGTACAATTGCCCACAGCCTTCCCAAATGAATAGCCTGTTAAAATAACCACTCAGGGCAAACAAAGCTTCCTGGAGGCCATGGGACAGAATAAAAAAAACTTGCTGCTAAGTGTGAAGGCTACCTGGTCCTGGTCCCTGTCCCCACCGCCTATAGCCTGCTGCTCTGCCTCTCTGTCTGTGCTTACTCAGTGTGCCAATCCCCTTGAAGCTGCAAGACAATGGAGTAAGTGCAGCAAGACTCAGGGACTAAAAGGGGTTGTGCAAGCTGCCTAGAATGTAAAGTAGGTCTTAAGTGGGACACAGGCCTGTGCTTTGTCTTCAAGACTAGTTGCTCAGGGCTGCAATCTTGCAAGCAGACCCACGGAGACATTCCTGGATGCAGGACCAAGCCCTCCAGAAGTCAGCAGCACCCCGTGGGAGGGAGGAAGTAGGACTTCAAAACCAGCTCTTCTAAGCTGCCCTGCCCCAGCACCTGCCCAGAACAGCAAAGACCAGTTCCCATCCACAGGCTACCTGCAGGGGAACAATCCTGTCCATATAGGTCCTTCTGCCTTTCAGATTTTAATTCTACAGTCCAGGCTTGCTCTGAAATACAACCGGGAATATAGTTTCTGCGACTTGTCTGCTAGCACTATAAATCTGTTACGCTGCTACGGCAGGATTAACAAGGCGTAAATGCAATACACTGGCCACTCCACAGAATAATGCAGTTTCTGCCATTCAGTTGTCATAAGAGCCTAACTATGCACAGCAGAGTAGTCAGGGGGCAGCTAATTTATTGTCTTATTTTAAATCAACACTGACCTCTTAATACAGGAGTTACAAACGTGGAGATCAAACTTCCGGCATTAATGGATAAATAGAAGATGGAAAAAAACTTGCTTCTCTCTGAGGTCTAAAACAAGACAAGACAGTATCAATGTCACGGCTAACACAGAGCATTGGGCTTGCAAATTGAACACTATCAATTCTCTTGTTAGGGAGGCTGGGTAAATATTGACACACGATGCATAAAATGTTAAGCAAACAAGCTCGTGTTCAGGTGATGGTAAATGCTCACACAAATCAGCTCACGTTTCTTGAGAAGCGCTTTGGGGCTTTCTGGCATTTCAGAGTAAAAGCCACTGCTTTGAGTATGTTGTGAGATTGGAAGGAAAGGAGAGCATTTAGTTATTCAGAACAAGCAGCATGATTCAGATCCTCTGTCACCTAATTCAATCCAATTTGGCACGGTTCGACAAGCTCATCATTTCTTTCCATGTCTAAGCTTTTTTTTTTTCTTCCCTCCTCCTCTCTTGTAGAAATAGAAAAAAGAAACCTGTGTATTTTGAGGAGCCAGTAATGAAAGCATAGATGAGAGTGCCAGCAAATGAGAGAGATCCATCAGACAGGAGATTACCAATCTGAGGCCAACCAACCTCAAACTAATAGGGCAAATTAAAGCTATGGAGACAAATTCAAGAGCCTGGTGGAGGGATGCACTATAAGGGAAAGACTTCAGAATTGAAATGATGCTGTAACATATTATAGTTCATACTTTTTTCTTCCTGTATACTTCATAATTTGGAAGGAATCAAGAACTTCAGGCAGAGTTTGGTCCTTTTGGAGGAGTAAAATGGGAGGGCATTTAATCCCGAGCAGTCTCTCTTTTCTTGTAAGGGTGCATGCACAGTGGTGTGCTCATACAGTGCTAAACCCTCTCTCTGTGCCTAGGTGAGCCAGCAATGTGGAGAAAGAAGAGCAGTCCACCTGACCTGTCCCACGCTCATCTGTATCACAGGTGAGTTGATAAAACCAGCATTTAAGGACAGCCCAAGCCCAGTATACTCCATATGTGACTAGGCTTCACCTGCAGCTGTCACCTGGTCCTGTAAAGGTAGCAGGCAAGTTGCTTGGGGCATGGTTTGGAGCTTGGCAGATTGTTCTTTAGGGCACCTCAATCCCCACCTGTATGACCTGAATGCAAAGCTTTAACTTAGCTGAGTGTGAGGAAGCTCCTCAGGGGCCTGGTTCTGTCCCCTCTCTTAATATGTCCTGTTTCCTTCTGTCCCCTGAGATGACAATGTACACAAGGGTAGAAAACAGGAGAAAATGCAAAGAACTACAGGCAGGTAAAAGAGGAGCAGTCTTACGGAATGAAGTCTGGGGTCCAAAAATGAAACAAAACTCCCCATGACTGATGTAAAATATCACTAGTTCATATTGTTCCTTTTTCTTCCTGCAGCCAACAGGAAATATTGCTACTATGGCAAGAAGTCTGGGGACTAAAAAGTCCGGGGAGGTCCCTTCACTTGGATTCAGGACTTTTTGACTTTCCCCAGCACAGTTACACAGAGCTCATCAACTTGAGCTTCTGCTTTTCCACCTTTTTATTTCCTAGTGTGTCCCAAGAAATCTATACCATAGATTGCTTATAAATGATTTATCATGGATTAAAGGATTCATAAGCTTTACAATAATCATCTCTATGGCTTGTTCCCATGGGTAATAGCAAACAGCACTGGGTCTTGCTATCTCTTATACTCCATTTCTGCCCTTACCAGCATTTTTGATTACGCAGAACTTTCTACTGCTAAGCTAATAAAAGTAGATATATTATTCTTCTTCATTCTACCTTTGTGTGACCAGTTGGTTGACTTCATAAGGAAATCTAAAGAAATAAGCAGCCTCCTGCTCCCAAAGTAGCTCTGCCATGGCTTGACATGGGTGGTGCAGTAGAGTCCTCACAGTCCTGCCCTCTTCTAGTCAAATTCTCACGTCATATCTCTAACCTTTCATAGCTGAGCAACTCAGAATTTCTGAGAGTTGAGAAAAACTCAAGCATGCAGCAACAATTACAAAAAAAGCCCTCATGTGCCGGTAAGAGAAGAGGGTAGTGTTGCATAAGGAATTTGTGTACGTTATTTCACACATTTTCAGATTTCAGTGTTGGAAAAAAATGGTCAGAGCAAAACAAAAGTGAGTACAAAAATAATGACCCAGTAGCTTGCAAATTACACTGATTGGAAAAAAAAGACTTCCCCCTTATTTTCTTAATGTTTGAAGCAGACGTACATTGACAACATGATTTGGATTAGCTAATTTGAGAAAAGGTACCATACACAATAATCCTGATCTCCCTGGCAACCAGAAAATAAAGCAACAAAGAGAAATCTATTTAGTACCTTAAACATCATATCACACTGTTGGAAAACAGCTTTGGTCCTTAATTAATATGCACAGCAGCCTTCAGATTCATATAACATATCATAAATATCATTTTGTTCAAGCATTTTTATCTTGGAATCCTAATTCCATAGACAAAGATGCCTGGAAGTCTCCTGCAGACAAATCTACTTTCTCTATCTGACCTCCTGCTGAATCAGTCCCGTCACTCTTTGTAGTAGTACTAGTCTCAAAGTGGCAGATCCAAGACTGCTGCACTCATAAAGTACTTGAAAGAAAACCAGACGATGGTGTGCATTTACCTCAAAACATAAATTTTTCTCTACATAGGAACAGCAAGGGAAATTTATTTATTCTCTTATATACAGAACTACCACATCCCTACTTTCCAGATGAAATGACTAAGCCTGTGCACTTAAGGGCTCAGCTGAAGTTTATTGGTGTCCTGAAAACTAAGGGGGAATCAAGTGCTTCATATCATTGGGAATTTTCAAAACTTATTTCATCCTACCTGAAGTGGAAGATGAAAAACATGATAAATCCTCTCAAACACCACTTCGGAGGGGACAAATATTCTGGTTGCCCCCAAACATTTCATTCCTTATAAAATCAAAACTTCTCAAACCATCTTTGAAGACTTAGTTTTCCTATCACATACATAAAACCTTTTTTCTTCCAGAAGTCAGAGTCTTTTCACAATGGTAAAGTACAAACCTTTCTATTCTCAAAAGAATGATTAGAGCAGAATTCATTGTCCTTATCAGAAGGCTTTTTACAGTTTTCTTTCTCTCAATTAGTTTTCCTTGAAGGCAACACACAGGTGAATGTTTGAACCTTAGTATTTGAAAAATTTGTTGGAGGGGTGTGGTCTGAATGCTGGAGAATGGTCAAAGGCCCACACAACCACAAGCAAGGCAGATCTAGAACTCAGCTGTGGTGGTAAATTTGGGATAATAATATGTATGGGCCTGGCTGAGGTGCTGAGATTCATTAGCTGAAGTCTATAAAACACTCTGAAGATAAGTGGTACATATTATCATACTGTAATTAGGTGGTAATTGAAAGATGCTGGATAAACATTATTAATCATTAATATTCATAGAAGTAGCACTTCTGAAAACACTGTTGTAACACCTGTTACAATCCTTTTGGGACAGCTATTGGTGCTGCATGCTGGAATTGCTGCATGTCAGTATGCACATGGCATATTCCTACAGCATGTGTGCTGCACTACCAGCCTGCTTGTGGTCAGAGCTGTGCCAACCAGGGAGGCTGGTGACCAACAGATGATAGCTGCTCCCTCTTCTGCTGCAACCTCTAAAGCACTAAGACAGCACAGGATGGACATGTCTGCACAAGGATCTGCTCTGAACAAGTGACTGTGAAACATCCTGGGCTCTGTTACATCTCAGTAACCATGAGCTTCACCAGTTCAGCCTCACAGGATTCACAAGCAGAAAGCACAAGCCTCCCTAATATTTTTAAATAAACATTCCAGTCTCTATTAAGCATCCGTGAAATGACAGCCACATGCTGGGGCAGCACAAAAGGCAAACAGCAAACTGTCCTGTGGGGCTCCCTCATCCCTTCTCCAACTCTACCAGCATCTCTCCTGACACACCATTAGTCTACTCTCCTTCAATGCCCCCATTGATGGGTATTTCTGTCTCCCAAAGCTTCTAGTCTTTCCTAGTACTTTCCTAGATCTATTCCTGGAATATTTTTCCTACTGTTCCAAATAATTCTCCTTGAATTTAAGCCTACTCATCACAGCCCCAAACACTTGTTTTCATTGCTGTAGCAGTGACCTTCTACATATTTGAGGACTTACACCATGCACAGAAGATTTATTTTGTGTGTTCATGTGGTCAACACAAAACTAAGTGTTTAATTTTAGATCAAATTTTAAATCTTTTTGGCTGAGGATTTGTGTTTCCTGACCTGCATTACCTTATCCCTCAGTGAACCACTATGATGGGGGTTTGAACACCACGATTGGGGTTTGAAAGTGCAGGTGAAGGGCTAAGAATTCATAATGGAGAATGAGCACACAAAGTAACTGGACCAAAATCCATAGGATGCAGAGCACAAGCAGAGCTTAAAAAAGAAAAATTTTCCCAACTCCTCAGAATTTTCCATTCTGGTATATCTAGAGAATATCCTGGGCAGATTCAGTACTAGCACTACCTTCAAAGACTGCAATTTCTTATAGTTTATGAACAACACCAAGATCCACAGCCTATGACTGTTTTGAAGGAAAATTCTCAAGGAAGCATAGGCTAGTAATACAACTCTCTCTTTTTATTTGCTGTATTCTATTGCAGCATCTTATAATCTACCTGTTAAGATGCTTTAGAAATGGCTACAGTTCCATGATACATGATCTTCCAACTACTCCGATATCCACTCAACTGTGAGATGATCTGATGCAATTATGACCAATCCTTCTTGATATCAGTCCTGTTTTGCTGTCACTTTCCTTTCCTGAAGCATCCAGATTCTCTCAAGTCTTATGCAAACCATCCTACCTCAAATCTTTCTACATCTTTTCCTAGAAAACTGACCCTTATTCTAGTATAACAGGATTACGATCACAAACATCCTCATAAAGTAAGCAGACACTGCAGATTTTAAGAAAGAAAAGAAATCTTACATGTTGCTCTTCAAACTGGTCCCCACCAAATGCAGAGACACAGGGCTTGATACCTCCCGTTCCAAGGGCGATCAAAAACAGACCAACCATAGACAGGATCCTTCATACAAGAACAAAAATATCAACATTGCAGAACCTTTCCAGTGCTTATGAGAGCATATTAATGCCACCCAACCATGATTCCTCTGGTATCGTTGCTGTTCGCAAATGGATAGTGATGATCAGTCAGATAAATGTGAAAATAATTAATTTTCCTCCTTTCTGTATTCAGTACTAGTCAATGAACCAAGCAGGTTTTGTCATATTTTTTTTGCAGTTCTGAGGCCCAATGGACATATATCCATACCCAAAATATCCATGGGATTATTTTTCACTCATATGAGAACTAAAGATTACTGAGATCAATTGGGGAAAGGGGGAGGGAAGGCAGTGGGGAAATGGTCTTTTCCTATACCATTCCAGCCTGGGTAAACAATGACAAACTGCATGAATTAGGCTCATTCTTTGGTGCTTTCTACCTCCCCGTGAAAGTCTTCTCTTGGAAACAGGAGTGTCAGGACTGGTCAGATCTGGGACAAAAGGAAACTTCTGTGAATGAGATGTGTGCTCCTGCCTGAGCACACATATTTATAAAACTGTGACCCACATAGGGAAAAAAAAGCTTGGTGGTTTCATGGATACCAGCTGGGCAACTCCTCTGACAAGATAGTTCAGAATCTAGAGGGCAATAAGGGTTGTAACCTAGAGAAGAAACAGACCTTCCTCTGACATATCAGAAAATGTATCTTTGGTTTTGTGTTTCCATACACATGGGGCAGCCTTGCTGAGCTGGGCAGCTTTGCTGATGAAACGTGGAAGGAATAAGCCTGGTGCAGGCAGCAGGACAAAGAACAAACTCCAATGGCATGGTAGAGAGGCATGGTCAGAGGTCCCTATCTCATGGGAATTTTTGTGGTGGTTTCCAACTCTTGGCGCATTCACACCCTAGATCCACCCTTGTTTTTTTACTCAGGCATCCCAAACCCTTCCCTGATAAAAGCAATCCATGCACAGCCCCCAAATTGCTGGCATCAGGGAGGTGAAACAAATGACAGCCCCGGGTAAACCAGCTACCATCGCAGCCTACTGCAGCGCTGCGGTTTCAACAGCTACTTACACATGAACCGCCTGGTTGCCCAGGGATGGAATTGCACCGACTGACTTTATCAGGTGGCCAATCACATACACAATGGAGAGGTAGATGATCGTCCTGTGAGGAAAGCAAACAGCAGTGACCGAAGGTGCTGGGTGATGCACGATGTGAAAACAGAGCGCACCTGCGCTTCCCGATAGGGCAGGTCTGCTTGGCAGGCACACAAGACACTGGTTTGCTCACACCACTGGTTTAGCAGGCAGCTATAACTCTGGGTGTCAGCACCGAGCACGCTGGAGGAACGAGATAGGCAAATGGGTTCGAGATTAAGGAGGGATAGCCCCCGCTCTCTTTGCGGGGGCTGCTGAGCAGGATAAACTAAAAATGTTCTGGTATTGTCATGCACACAAGGCTGTGCAAGGAAGGGCACTGTTCTGATCAGACTCCATTTCCATATTATTAATAGCTGGTATTTTACAGCATGTGTTTAAGTGAATGTCTAGACTGGAAGGCATCTGTAGGGACTTTCGCCCACATTCAACCCACCTAAACACATCCAAATTAGGTGTGGTTTCCCCATTACAAATCTGTTTTAGATCCCAAGTACCTCTGAAGGACTGAGCTCATCTATCTGCCTCCCATGTCTTGCTGAGGGAGAGGAAGAAATCTGACTAGGGGATCAGGCTCATGAGTGTATGGCATTCCTTTGTCACCTTCAGAATAAAGAGACAACTATGTATGTTTGTGCAGGTTAGACACAACAGAGAGGGAATGGAAGGACTTGTTAGGACAGAGACACTAGAAGATGACCTGTAAGCTTTTATGGAAGTGATCCTTGATACAACCAAACCCAGGTTACAACAGAGCCACATCAGATTATTCCTAAATCCCCTCCAAACTGTCACCCTGTCCTCTGTATCGGCTAAGGTCCAGTTACTAGAGCAAAAGCCACCTTCCATTAAGTCATAGGGATTCCTCCAGGGACAGAATCCTGTCTAATGTGCCAAAGTCTGCCCAGGGATTTACCTTCTCACAATATCATGATGCAAGATACATACCCTCAAACACAAGTGAAAATTGCTAGGTGATATTAGTTAAATTAATAAACCTCCAGAGTTAATATTTTCATTCAAAGGGACAAGAGAATGACTAAAATTGAGCCCAAGGAAAACAAACATTGGTATCTCCTTAAGAATTTTTGCTAGAAAGGCATACTGGGGATTTGGTTTCCCTTTGACACTCTTCTGCTAGATATGCTTAGTCTTAGAGAGGAGGAATTAGCTGCACTTCATCACTCTGACAGTCAAGACTCCTCAGGACAATGAGCAAAGAGTGCCAAGCAAAGAAAGGTGCCACCAACACTCTGGAACAGATAATGGCCCCACAGCTTATCAGCAGAAGGGAAGACTGTTCAACTTACTCAGGAAGAGTGTACCTGGTCATGTGGTGAGTGCACCCAGGTTTCTCCCTCCCTATGGTCTGAAAGCAGAAGCATAGCATAGCATGAGACATTTCATCTGAAGCTGCAAGATCTGGAGGATGACACTGCTTCCTCACCATCTATGAATCCTTCTCAGAAACAGATCTTGGCAAGCTGAGGTTTAATCATCAGCTTCCTCAGGGTGGATAGGGAAGGACAGTGGAGGAAAAAGTGCCCTTGTGAGATTTAATTTGTTCCAATTTTGTTGCCTGTTGGCCCTGGAAGAAGAGGAGTATGGAACAGCATGAACAAAGAGATCAGCTGTTCAACCATTAGCAGAGTGGAGCTGACCTTCAAAAGTGTATTTTTGTCACACACTGAGTTAGCCCAAAACCGGGAGCACACAGCACTGCCCTTGCACAGGCTTCATGGTGTAGCTGTATGCTGTCTGAATTAGAGAGATGTCTTCACTTACTTGTATTTCCCCAGCCATGAGTCTGCCATGATGGCTCCAATGACAGGTGTGAAATAACAGAGTGCAGAAAAGGCATGGTACACAGCGGTGGAGAGATTCTCATCCCAGTGGAAGAAGCTTAAGAAATACAGCGTCAGGACAGCTAAAAGGAAACAAGCAAATCACATCTGATAATTAATGTGTATCTCTGCAGGTAAGCAGGAAACTACATTATGGAGGCAAGAAAACCACTGATTTGCCTAGCAGCTACGAGCACTGTTGTGGAAAGAACTGTGCTTTCAGACCTGTTCCTCATAATCCCTGACACAGGAAAAGCTAGAATGAGATATATACCAGTATCAAGTATTCTATGCTCATAAACATTTATATTTAACTGGAAAATATATTTTCTAGCTTATCTTACCATAACCTGTCGTTGTGTTTATGCACATTTTCTATTTGCAAATTAGGCATCTGTATGATTCAATTCCCAAACACGCTGATTGCACAGAACTATGAAAGACATCTCATACTGGAAAATCAGGCTCGAGACAGAATCATGTACAGATTTAGACTGGGAGGTACATTTGGAGCTCTCTAGTCCAACTTCTCAGAGAAGGTATAGCATCAATGTTAGGACAAACTATTCATACTTGCACCCCAAAATACTAACATACTTTGAAATTCAGCTGAGACCATTCACAGCACAACCCTGGAACACCAGGCCAGTGCATACAGAAACCCAAGGACAGAGAAGTTGCTTCCTACACCCAGGCCACATACCTCTCATGCCATAGTAGGAGAAACGCTCACAGAACTCGTTCACGACAATGAAGGCAATGCTGATAGGGTAGTTGGAGCCACAGAGTTTCTGCAGGAGACAAACAAGAATGTATCAGCTCTATGAAAGCCTTCACCCCAGCAACATCTTCCCATGGTGCATGGGTGGTGGGGAAGAATCCATCCCAAAAACCAGGCAGCCACTGCTGCTTGGCTGGTCCGTGGGTCCGAGTCAAAAGAGGAAGGTGGACTCCACACCTATCTTTGGTTAAGCCTGGTCAACATGGTCCCAGTAAGAACCACCATGGGAACTGCTGTAGCCATGCTGACAGGTCCAGGAACCCCAGTGGAAGGGTCCTACCTCCTCTCCTCTGTAGTGCTGAGGAACCTACTGAGAAGATAGATGTTTTTTCTCCTGCACTTCTCATAAAGCTACTACCCTGCTCCAAACCTGCTCCCTCTCCTATCAGCAGACCTTGCTACAGCAGTTGGTAGACTCCAAGGAGCTGCTGTCAGCTTCCATTTGAAGCTGTTCCCTCGTGTGTGACCACTGCCCTCAATCTCTACATCTCACTTGCGCTAAGCCGTGCCACCACTTTCACTGAAGCAGAGCATCATCCCCATGTTCAGCACACCCCCAGGCAGGGCACCCATTTCATATTCCAAGAATGCCAGCATAGCTACAGATAATTCAACTTATTAATCAAAACTGCACAAAACAAGTGATGGAACTGTCAACCCTGTTTGAGTGTGGCCGTTTTTTCATGGAATCTGACTTTACTTTAGCTAAAATCTGTAGTTTCCAAGTGAAATACAAGGCATTTAAACAGATAGGCCTTGGCATGACCTTGTGCTGGCCTCCGTTCCTCTTGCTACCCGGCTGAGGTCTGAGCTAAGCAGCTGGAAGCAGCTTAGCTCCACTGCCTCGCACCAGGGAAAGCAGGATCCCACAGCACCACCCAGCCTCTGCCAATTAGCGGGAGAGAGGGGCTGGCCACACACTCCATCAGGGATGGACAGGGAGTGCAGTATTAACAGCTGCGTCCATATTTGTGGGTTTAAACAGCCATGGCACAGGCCAGCAAAGTGAGATGAACTCTTCACATCCATTTCTGTGTCTTGTGTCGGAAATAATGAATTCTCATCCTCTCAGAGTCCCAAATGCAAATACAGATACCAAAATACATGTGTTTAGTCAGGGTTATTTCACCACCAAGAGGCCTGAGCTTATTTGGATTCCCAAGGCAACGGCATCAATGTTGGAAGAGTCTAGCTTAATGATGCTGTCTTGCTCAATATTATACAAAAACAACGAGAGAAGAGACTGGCTGTCTGGGGAAAAAAAAAAGAAAAAAAGAAAAGAATACCCAAAAAACAAATGTTTTCCATTGCTTAACCCAGCAGCCTGAAAAGCAAGTATTTTTGTCCTTTTTTATATATTTTTCTCTCACTATTTATGGACTGCCTTTTTATTAAGAAACCTTTGGCCTCTCTGCTTTACTAGAGTAAATATGTAATTATCGGTTTTGTTTATTGTTTACTCAGAAACCATCATGCTCAGCATATGGCTTGTAAGACAGTGTGGACTCCCTTGGAAACCACACTGAGGCCTCCTGATTTTAGACTGGCCTGAAATCGGTGGCGTATATAAGAGGTAAAGGCACAAAGACATGCAACAATGCACATACTGAATACCTTTCTCCAACAGGTTTTTCATAATAAATAAGAAAAGCCATAACAGGTAAATTATGTTTCCTCTGGGTGCTTGAAGGCATTTTTCTGAACTTGGAAGTAAAATTGTATAACAGGGATGTTTTCCTTCCTCTTTCACAGACCTTGCTCTCAGTATTCATGATATGTATCCACATTTGATGGGGATGCAGAGCGTGACTGTTCAGACCCAGATGGCCAGGTGTCAGAGGCCTGCTGCCTGAACTCACCCCTCCGCCCCAGCTGCACAAGCCCTGATGGATTTAGCTGCAGCAGTTTAAGGTGTCACATGCCAACCTGTGACCTGCAGTGACAGAAAACCTGGCAGTGACCCATTTCAGCCACTCCTGCCCTGGGATGGGAACCTCCTGCTGATGAGCAGGGGCAAGCAGGGAAAGAGGAACGGAAGGCGGTGATTTCCCAGCTAAACCTCCCCAAGCTCCTGAGCCAGGGTCCTGAGTAAGTGCTTACAAACACAGAGCAACTTACAAGCAGAGGTACTTCCATCTGGCTTGTATGTCATGAGGTGGCATCGGCACATGCAGAAACGCTCGTGTATTCTCTCTGCTGTATCACTGACCTGCCTGTAGCCTGCCTGGACGTCCAAAAGTGGGCAGCTTTCATCCATGTGTAGAGCCAGAAGCAGTTTGCTCGCTTTCGTGCAGGAGGACCTTGCTCAGAAGAGAGCCCCAGTAAAAGCTAAGAGGCTAAACCTGGATTCAGGAGCGCACAGATAGGCTGCTGTGCTTAGCTACCACTGTGAGCCTGGGATCTGCAGGATTACAGAGCTCTTAAAGATACTGTGGAAGTTGATGGTCTGTGTCTTTGGAAAAAAGAAAGGTCATTTAAAGTGCCAGCAACAGATGTTTGTTTTCACCTCTCCTTGCTGACTAGCTGCAAAATGGGATTAATATTTCACAGGAGCTCTGGATATCCAATAGTTAATGCCTGCACAGTACTTAAAATCTGAGTTAAATAAATGGCTTGCTAATTACACGACTGACTGCAGGCTTTTAAAGTGAGTATTACTGTGAGCAGCATTACTGTCCTGCAAGTCAAAGCGGTGCAATGCAAGCCCTGTTCTCCCCAGGTCAATGCAACGTACAGGTTTTTGGGGCCAGGCACTCAGCCAGAGCCAGCCTGCAAACTGCACAACCTTCAAAGCTGCAGGTCAACAAAAGATTCACCTGAATCTGGCTTCGAACCAGAACTAAAAATGTAATGCTGAGGCTCTGGCACTGCAGTTAGGCTCTATAACACACCTCAGTGGCCTGTCCTCAGTCCCTGTCCCTCATTCCGCTTTGCAGCACCAGGGGACCCTTCGCTGGTGGGTTTCCTCAAACTAGGCAAATGCACGGGTCAGCTCCTTCCCACCCATACATGACAGCCTTCACATCCCCCACTCCAGAGAAGTCCTTTCCCACAAGGAAAGGAGCAGTCAGGAAAAGGGCAGCAATCCAAACCCTCGCCCTTTTCCCCAAACATTCGGCCAGTTCATTTTTTCCCTTTAAGGTGCCCCTTCTTAACTTAATCAGGTTAGTGGAGGGATTTTTACCTCAAGTTGTTAATTCTTATTTCAGCCCTCTGTAAGAAAGGGTGTTTGTCTCTATCCAGAGCACAACAGAGGAAAGAACAGAGAGACCCTGCAATGTTTAGAGCAAGCTGAGCAGAAAGGAAAGGAAAAAGGAAACCAGCTGTAACACTCACCGGGGACTTTTTCTGAACGGGGAAATCTCCTTTGGGGGGATCATCTCCTGCAGAAATCAAAGTGAACAAAGTTTCCTTGGATGCATTTCTCTGAAAAGCGTTCATCTCCCCTCTCGCCTTGTCTCCCACCATGCTATGTGGCTGTGGTGAGTTGACTGGGAAGATTTCCAACCTCGGGCATGAAGTTTGATTCAGTTTGAGTTAAGCCTAATTGAGCACATTTGTGCAGCCAGGGCAGAAAGGGGAGGGAGATGCTACCAGGAAAGACAGCTCCAGAGTTCAAGAAGAGTCACAGAACACAGCCAAAACCATTCACAGGTTGGGGCTGTCAGCACTTCGTGGCACAGACCTCCTATTTGCTTGGCATGCCCCCAGCCATCGTACGTGCACCAGCCTGGCACAGCCCTGTATGCTGAACAGATGTGAGCTGCATAAAAATCCCAGGTCCTAGATACCACTACAGCCTGTGGGTTTAGGAGCAGAGTGTGCACCTCCCTCCCAATGCAGCAGTGACAGGTTTATTCTGCAGGGATCGCTTTCCACCCAAAAGCCACACGTCCAGCCCAAGTCACAAGTATGCCATACCCACCTTGCCAGGCCCTCAGACACTGGATGTCACGGATGTCTGCACTGCGTTAAATCATTTCTTTGCTATCCCAGGAGTGAAGTGACCCAGGGTTCATTCCCACACCAATTCCCTGGAATGACCCTGCCTTTTTCTATGGGAGAGTTTAATCCAGAGGCCACAGCCAGCACCCAGGAGTAGCCCCAAACCCTATCTCTTCTTCCTATTATCCAAAAGACCACCTCAGGACACTATGTGTGGCAAATCCATCCTTTGCTGTGCTGGGAGCCCCTGGATTCCTCCCAGCAGCAACATGGGCTCAGCTCCCTACAGGTAAACCTGTTGTCACTCCTTACAACAGGACTAGAGGGGCTCTTCATCAGTATTCCTCCAGTGCGAATTACAGAGCAAAATTCACAGCTCTCCCACAAACCACCCTCAGGAGCTGTGACCCTGCCAGATTCTCAGTGGAGCGCAGACACTTGTTTCTTCCCCTTAAGTTTGGCTTCTTTAAAAGGCAAATGCTCAAATATTTTTCCCAAGTATTTCTTCTTTCTCTTATCAGCAGAAGTACAGACCACACCCAGAGCCTGCAATTGGTGCAAGGAGTGTCCATAAACTCATCTGCATCTCCAGGACCGAGTTGCTGCTTGAGTATCACAAACAAAGTTTGTACTTGACAAACCAGGACAGTTGACAAACCTTTGTTTACATCCCAGATCCTTAATTTGGCTTCAGTTGTTGCAAACAAAACATGGAGAACACCTAGATAAGGGACTCAGATGTGACAGGGTGCACAGAGAAAGCACAATTACTACCCTCTTCTTAAGTCTTCCCTCCAGTGGCAAAGCAACAGATTGGTATCTCCTCTCTACTGCCACAGACCAGCTCCTCATCTTCAGCTCTCACAGCAATTTGCACACCCACACAACTTTGCTTTTCACCTGGGTGACACTCCTCGGTGTCACTCTCAAAACCTACACACGCTCTCAAATCCTACAAGTCTGACCCTCTATTTGAGGCAGCAGGAATATTTTTGAGCCCTCCTGTGTCATCTCTTACTGCCCTAAGCATCTCTAGACAACCCCCAGTAGAAACCTGCTGAACTCTGCCTTGCACAGGCGAGCAGAGCAAACACAACAGCAAAGTTATTAAAGGAGTAATACAAAAGGAAGACAGAAAAGGTTTCATCATCCCTTGCGCAGAGCTCCCACGCTTCCGTAATGTGATGCCTTGATATTCTCAGCATCCCAAAGCTGTATTTCCTGAGTGTGTACACAGCCCTGTGCGTCACAGAAGCTAAATGATTAATTTTTATTTTTTAATACTAGCATGAAAACCGTATCAGTCAGTGGGATTAATATATTACTTGTCACATACACTGCAGAAATGTTTAGGCCATTAGCTGCCAGATGGTTTTCTGAAACAGAAAGGGAGAAAAGGAATTCAAATGTTTGGTAATAAATGGAAACTCATGGCAAACTGCAAGAACAGGTTAAAGAGAATAAATCTGTGAGCACCTCAGATACAAATGAATTCAGAATAAGACTTGATAGAAGGAGACCTGTGCGGCTAGGCTGAAAAATCAGGAAGGAATTGTACCACAAATGGAAATCAGGTGGCATTTCTGAAGGCAAGTATAAACAAACAGATCAAGCATGGAGCGATAGAGTCTGCAAAGCTAAGGCGCAAAATGAATTACAGCTAGCAGAGGGACACAAAAGGCAATAAGAAAAGGTGTTAGAAATGTTGTCAATATTGGAGAAAGAGGAAAGAAAATGAAAGTCTGTTATTTAAACTAGAAAGTGAGCAAACAAAAGCTCATCCAGAGAAGCCAGAAACATTGCATTCTTTTTGTTTGCCTTCAGTAAAACACTAAATTGCAACAAGATATATAACACTATTAAAATGAACCAGTAGGAATATGGGTGAAATCAGACAAAAACCTCTTAAAAATTATTTGGATACCTCAAATGTGCTTAAATCACTAGATCCTGATGAAGTTTACCTTCAAGTGCTGAATGTAGTACTGAAACACTTCCCTCGTGAAGTGCAGAGGCAGGACAAATATCACCACTGCCTTTAAAAAGACAGGTTAGGACAACCCAGTCATGTTCTACCATAGTCAGAGATACTTGATCGGATAATCCCTACTTCTAAGCACCAAAAGGGGAGTAAGGATTACAAACCACTCATTTTAGATTGGAAAAAATGCTCTCAAACCAGTCTGCTTTATTCTTTGGCAACAGGGTAACAGCTAGAGTAGCTATGGATGTGATATATCTTAATTGTAGTGCCATTACTGCATCACAAGGAAAAGAGGATCCAGAAGAAATACCCATATAGGAGGCAACTGGGAAATCCCTCTCAGAGTAGCTCTCAATGAGTTTTTATCAGATTAGGAGGCATGAAACACATAGGTCCCTCCGCTCTTTCATGAGCGGAGAGAACATCATCACAGCCAGCATGGCGCTCATGTCTATGACCAAAACAAGGATGGAGCAAGCCTTCAGGGAGAACAGGATATGAATTCAAAATTATGTTGCTAACTGGGAGGAACAACTGTGATGGTCTGGAATTAAAATAATTAAATTCAGGGAGGAACAACTGTGATGGTCTGGAATTAAAAGAATTAAATTCAGGGAAAAAGACTACTAAATACTACTTCTACCTATCAAAAGGAATAGCAGCCACAGAGACCAGCTACTCTGACTTAATTTTCAGTAAAAACTATTTGAGGCTGCTTTTGGCCAAATTCTCTTTCTACAATGACAGGTGAGCTCTAGTACAGAGATGCATGGCTGGGGCCACAGGGTCTGGGCAATCTCTAATGTCTCCTATATAGGAACACATAAGGTACTGGCTAAATATCAGGACCTGTCCCAGAGCAGGATGAGGTGCCTCCTGAATTTCTGCAAAAAACATGTACTAAACAACTTCAACTGGTAAGCACAAAAGCAAGGACTGTTTCTGTAAAGTTTCCTCTTTTCTGAGTTGTCCTTTATACAAGTGGGGAATCTGCAGGATGATTCATGCTTAAATGTAATTTCAACTACCAGATGCCTTGCATAGCCAGAAGTTCCCATGAATAACACTTTTCTATGACTTCTGGTTCCTCATATAGGTTTTTGTTTTTTTTTTTTTGTGGTTCCCAAATCCACAGGAAGACAATCTGCATTTTCCCTTTGCATTTACAATCCTCAGATCCTCATTGCTTCCCACTGCAGTACTGCGTACATTAATCTGTTTATACTCAACTGATCTCTTCATTTTCATCTGCATTCATCTTGTGGTACAATCCCTTCTTGATTTTCAGCTCAGCCACACTGATCTCTTAATAATGAGCCTTATTTTGAATTCACATACACTGATCATACTTTCATAGCCCTTTTTCTCATATCTGTGTTTCTCTCCTCTTTCTCTCTGCAAGATAAGGTTATAAGAACCTAGATGAATGTGTGCCAGCAACACTTTAGGCTTAATGGCCTGGCCCAGGACAGACAAGAAAACCTCTCCAGGTCTCTTCTGTCTTATTTTCTGCAATTCTTAGATTACAGGAAAGATCATGGCTTAACCAATTTAGACAGAGAAAGATGGTTCCTGTTGCCTGTGGACTTGTCTCAAACTTCAAAGTAATTTAAGAAATTGGTGTATCAAATCACTTGAACAACCAGAAAAGTATGCCAGAATTCTTCAGACCTGCATCTGTGCGCTATTCACTAACCCTTACAGACTCAAAATTGTAAAGATATTTAGATTAATACCACTAACAATATCACCTAATCTGTATCTAAGACCCTATCATTTGGTCACTAGTTAACCTGTGACAATTAGAGAAGCTTCTCATCCCTTCTAGTGTCTTTTTTCCTTTTCAGTTTCCTCTATGACTAGCAAGAAGGAAACTTTAAAAATGTTTCTCACCATCTTGGGCTTCCTTTGCAGGCTGCAGCATGCCATCCCCCCCTGCCATGCCTGCTGCTTCCTGCTTGTTGGATGGCACCAGCTCTATCACGCCTGAAGATGAACCTCGTTAAGTGATCCTGGCTTGCTCCCACTCTGCTGTTAATGTTTCACTTCACAACAGCAGTCCTTTGGTCACCAATAAAATAGTTAAACTTTCCTTTATTTTGGATCTGAAGTCATCTCTGCTCAGGTCCAAAAAGTCAGCCTTTCTCCTTGAATACAATCTCTAAGGTTGCATGGCATCTTTCATGGATGTTCACCATCAATGACTGTGATGCTGGTACACTGTCTTTCAATGACATTACTACTTCTGGATGGGAACAGGGACTGGACCTGTGACTAGACAGGATCTACAGCTGGCCATAAATGCAAACTGTTGATGTTGTGCACCAGCTATTGAACTGGCATTATCTATATGTGTCTTTTACTAATTAAGGTTGTGACAAGACATGGGATTTCATCACCTTCTGACAGCCCAGCTTCAGTTCCTGGTTCTTCACGAGTCACACAGGAATGCAGACGTAACATTGACATGCTGTTCTCCCAGACCCTTTTTTATCCTAAAGTCATGAGCTGCCTGAATGAGCATAAACCTTTTTTTTTTTTTTTTACTGCTCTTCTATTTATTCCTTTATATTTCATCCCTGGAGAGGGACTGTGTACAAGGGCATGCAGTGACAGGATAAGGGGTAACAACCTTAAGCTGAAGGAGGGGAGATTTAGATGAGATGTTAGGAGGAAACTTCCCTGGGAGGGCGGTGAGTCCCTGGCACAGGCTGCCCAGAGAAGCTGTGGCTGCCCCCTCCCTGGCAGTGTTCAAGGCCAGGTTGGATGGGGCTTTGAGCAGCTTGGGCTAGCGGACGATGTCCCTGCCCATGGCAGGGGGTTGGAGCTGGATGGGCTTTGAGGTCCCTTCCAACTCAAACCACTCTATGATAACCTCTTCTAAACTGATGTGACTTCCTTTCAGACTGGCTCTAAGGCACATTCTCTGCAGGAGAATACCCTAGATGCTTTTGCAGATACAGAGATGGCTCACAGTGAAATTCCATGTGTTCAGCAGTAGAGTATAATGGAGTCTCCATCATCAAAGGTCACAGCCTCATATCTCTCATCATCATCTAAACACACAAAATACAGTCGAGGCTACAAGCAGGTACGCAGCTCCTAATGAGCTCTGCTGTTAGCTGAAGAAAAGACTGGCCAGGGAAACTGGGCAGGAGGACTAGAAAGATGAACTAGGCAAGCACTGAAAGACATCCAAACTTCACAGTGAAAGGAACATGCAGCAATAGCAACCTGTGTGCGCCACAGTAAGCCATCGAAACTGATTGCAGATCAAATTCCAAAATTAAATAAGGAATAAATTCCTACAGGTATTGAGTCATTTGATAGAGCAACAAGGGATGCACAGCCTGAAGTAAAAGGAAGAAGAATAGCACAAACAACTCTTAAAAGGATTATGGTAAATTCTAAGTGGCTTAGGAAAGGAGGATTGAAGCAAAACTTTAATTATAGCTACAAAAGAGCAGGCTATTCAGACAAGATATATTAAAGATAGATGGTAAGAAGAATTTAAATCCAGAAGGTAGGATGTATGGCCAGGATCCAGGGAGTGTTAGTCATATTATAAGAAGATGTACCATAGATAAGTACAAAGCACAGCATGGCAAAGCTAGCAGTATGAGACTCTGGGTAAGCACTGTGAAAAACAAGCAGGGAAAAAAAAAAGAGTAGGAGCACTACAGGCCAGACAATGCAATAGAGAAGAAAAGCTGGAGGGAGAATAGTTGGGAAGAATAAAAATCTTTACTTAGCAATGCTTGTGACTTCTGTTAGAAGATTGGAGGGGGGTGGGTTAGGGTGTGGGAACCATATCAGGAAATATCTTTTATTTCTGAACAACTTTTTCAGAGGCTGTTGTAGCATAGAAAAATTGGAATTTTTCTCTTCATTAGCGGAAACGTTATAGCAAAACACAGGGAAATATAGAGCTGATCAGCCAAGGTAGGAAATAAAGAAGACCCAGCACAAACAAAACACAATCACATATTTAAATTACTTTTCAGGCTTTTCAAGAAAACCACTGCAAAAAGATTGGAAGTTGGCTCCAGAATAAGACTCATGGTCTTTTGGAATGGGCTGCTCATTAACAGTAAGCAAATACCAAGGAAGGTTTTATGTCGCATAGAAAATCAGGAATAATTTAACTACTCAGGCTGTCAGAAAGTCGACAGGCTAAGTGACCTCTGGAATTCCTTTCCAGCTATTTTTGCTTACAGTTCCAAGCTGTACTTGAGGCTATGGGATAAAGTATATGATACTGTACTCTGACTCAGAGCTGACTGGCAGCACTGGTTTGGAACTTCAAGACATAGAGAAAATGGGCATCCAAGTGCCCCAGTCAGTCTGGACCTATGAGGACATGTCCAGTCCCTTGGATGTTTCTATGCCCTTCCTGCCTGGCTTTTGTTTCCCCTTTATAGCAATTTAAAACATTTTAGAAATACTGCCCACTTCTTAGAGACAGTCCCTATATAAAAGAAGATCTGGTTTTACTGTTCAATTGGCGTGTGAAGTCAGCATCAGAGAGCACCCTCTGAAAAAATGTAAATCAAGAGAAATGAGAGGTTTCAAGGGAAGGTGAGCTCAGTTTCTAGCACGCTTGTCAGTGCTGTTTGACTTCAAGGCTGTTAAGTGATCAACTCTGAATATCTTTTTTATGCCCCTAAGAAACGAGGTGTGCTAGTGCCTTAGACACCCAATGTCTCAGCTGTATGGCTCAGGCATAATTCAGACTCTGTTCAAAACCTCTGAATAACAGGGAGAGGTTGGAAACAGAAAAACCTGAAGGTTTACCGAGTCCACTTGCCTTAGGCAGAGGCTGGGTCATCCCCTTCATGGAGTGAGAAAGTAGGAAGTCTTTGCTGTAAGAAAGATGGATGTGGGGTGGCAGGACTTGGAAAAAAACCACGGAGTCCCAAGGACATCTTCTCCGTGATGATATCAGAAGCAAGATCTCACAGAGTGACTTTCTGCAGCAGGTCTCAGGGCATTTCTGAGCACATATCAGAAACTCCATTTCAAAGATGAGCAAAAGAGGGAAAAAACGTTCTGGTGAAGGCAGACTCTGCTGAAACCTCTTGCACACCAGCCCAGCAGTCTACCCATTAAGCTGCCCTGCCTGAAGCATTATCACAGCAAAGAAAAATCAGTTACTGAAGACATCACAGCTTGCAGCAGCCTTGAGTCTGGAAGAATGTGGAAAGATAGTCACATTCATTGCTTCAGTTATCCCTTGGGTGCATTGCCCTCCTCTCCATGCTCACTTCCAGCCTCTGGCACAGGTACCACCTGAGGAAATTCCCTTTCTGCACTGACCCCCCAGCTGGGTAGCAGCTCCTTTCTGGTGGTCAGTCCCACACCCACTCCCACCCAACTCCAGAGTAAAAAGCTGGTTTTACTCACTGCTAGCTTCTTTAGTGAGAGGCAGCTGCTGATGAGAAAGCAGGAATCCTCTATTCCTCGTAGCCAGCTCATGGGGATGTCTGAGACCAGTGGAGGGGTCCATGAGGCAGTGAAGGAGTGGGCATGGCTATAGTATATGGCAGCAGGACCTTGGGGAGTTCAGCCCTGACTATGCTACTTGTCCAGTGGCACCTTGAGCACATATTTCAAGTTTCCTAGCCTCAACTCCACTAGCCACAATACAAGAGTCAAGCAGCACTAATCTCCTGTACATCTGGGGAGAACAGTCTGATTCACTAATCTGGCTATAGGACTAGAAGAATCTCACAGGGAAGGCATTAATTTCAGCTTTTCCAATTTTTTTCCATGCACCCACAGTAAACAGACTGATTGTTTTAGTCTTTGCAAGCTTCTCTGTGTCGGAAGACATAATGCACTGCACAATTTCAATTCTTTGCCATCACAGAGAGGCTATTCTTACTGTATTCTTACTTTCCCAGCACACAACTGATTTTTTTGGCTACAGCTTAAGTTAGATTGCAATTATGTAATCACTATTTCATCAGGGCAAGCTGCCAGGGACAGAAAACATGTAAATCCTGAAAATACCTCTGTCCTTTTAATAAAAAAAAAAAAAAGCTGCAAATGTAATCCAGAGAGATCTCAGCTCTACAACAGTGACCTCTCCCAGATGCAAGCACAGGCAGATCTGATACAACCTTCTGCATTCTAGGGACTGCCATTTCCACAGAGATGTTAATCAGATCCCCCACAGCCAACTCCCTCCACTGCCACACCAAGGACCAGGCAGATCAGGGGCTCATCCAAGATTCATTAACTCTGGTTCCCTGCATTTTCATAACAAGCTCACAGTGCCATCCATTCTTTCCAGCCTCCCGCCCGCAGTGACCATGGGGACGGGTTTGCTAACAGTGAGTGTGACGAACGCTCACCGGCTCCAGAGGGAAGTACAGTCATGTGGGTATTCCCTGTATCAGGTCCCAGAGGAATTGGCACAAAATTAGAGACCTTTTCTGCTTTTTTCAAATGCTGATCTAAACATCCAGGTTTGGGGTCTCCAGGGACTCTGATGCCTTGTGGCACAATTAATGTTGTTCTGGCCATCCTGTGTCCAGGGCAGTCTGCTCTCTGCTGCCACTCGTGGCAAATCCCCTCTGAGTTTGGTGGGGAGAAAAGTTACACTCATGTAGCAGGAGGAATTAATCTGTGCCTCTTCCTCCTTATGCTAACTTTCCCAAAGAGGTCCACTTCTCCTATGAGCTGAGTAGTATCTGGTCCATCTGGCATCAGTGGGATCAGGATTGTTCACCTTTTCCCAAATGCCACCACCACAGTACATGCTAACTTCCCTTTGCTCAACGTGGTTTTCTTCCAGAAATAACTTCTCCCATCCCAGTGGCTTAACTGGAGCACATCTTCCAGAGCACAAATACTGGATGTGGCACTTGCGCTGACACTTCTCATCTACCCCCAGCCTGCCTCTTTCCTTTAGGGATCCTGCACGGGGTTGTGCCCATCCTACAACAGCCAAGTCCTGCATCACATACCTGCAAGCTGTGTGTGTTCCACTTGTGCAAAGAGCAGCCCTGAACACAGGTTTTTCTCATGGGTGCATAAAACCCACCTTTAGTGTTTTCCAGCTTGTGGTCATCCAGGAGATGCAGAGCGGTGCTGAATGTGCAGGGCAGCAGCATTGCATGTGCCCAAGCAGCAGCCAATGGTGTAGGTTGCTCTTGTACAGACCACCAAAGCCTTGCTGCCGCCACCAGGAGCAGAGCCAGCCCCACGCGTTTTGAGTGACTGCAGACACAGGCTCAGAGCATGAGGCCTACACAACAGCGGGAGGTTTAATGAAGTCAAATTAAGCCACATTCACTTTTCAGGCTACTACACTCACCTCCAGCACTGCTGCTTTCCTAATCTATTTCTAAGCAGTTCTTCATATGCTCTAAGGATACATCTGCCTGGCAAACTTAGGCAAAAAGTTTATCAGCTAATAGCAAGATGGGAAACGTACGGTGGGTTGTGAGGTAGCATAGGCATATCCCAGCTACACCAGGAGTTGCTATATGATGATGGTATACCAAATCAGTTCAGTTAATATATCCATTGCAATCTCATCTGTGGTGCATGACAAGGAGTGATGGCTTTTCCACCTCGGTTGATGAGCATCAGTGCTGGGGATATGCTGATACAGGCTTTCCATCACCCCTTCCACCTCCTGTGTCCACAGATGGCATGTCTTTGCTGTTTGGCATTCAGCCTTTAGACATCTCCAAGTGCTTCTGTATAGCTCACACTGATACTCACAGAGAAATCCTTTAGTGCCCACATTTATTAGCTTTAATAAATCCACGCCAGAAACACCCACAATCACCTTTCCCATGACCTCCAGCTATGCCAGGCTACCTGGGAATATCCAGCCAGGCCTGCTCTTTAAGATGCAGGGGGCACTCAAAAGGTATACACTCAATTAACTTCAAAGTACCTCTGAGTGCTCAGCAGCTTGCGAGAGATTTGTTTATAGAAATAATCACTCACAGAAGCAAAGTATACACAGCACTTTCTACATCTCCCATTCAGTTTTACCTCTAATAATAAATCACTAAAAAGACTGAACATGGAATGCCTTAGCATTGTATTCATCTAAAAATATTTCTTTGCTGCATAAATTCAGATTAATATTCATTCTCCCCGAGATAAAGACAGCTAGAAATAATTTGAGGCAATAAAAACCAGGTTTCAGCATTCCTGACACTTCCCATTGTTAACAAACAGACAATTTTACAATGGTAAAGTCAGAGGAATAATTCCTCCCTTTTACTGGATCTGATTGACTAGACATGACAGATGGTGTTTTTATTACTTTCCATCTCTGTGCCATTCTAAAAGAGGCCTCATCTAATGCAGCCCAGGCCATGTTTTGAGTCCTAACCTCTCAGATAAGCAAACTCAGTTTCATCAGGTTAATGGATTCTTACTTGATTCAGGAAGGCAATTTTCCTTAAAGTTATTCTAATCAAGTACTCAGAGCCCAAATTGTCCTGGCTGATTGACTCCCAGCAATGGGTAAATCTTTCTACTAAGGACAGTATTTATTTTCAAAGAGAGGAAACAAGTTATTATTATTATTACAGAGCCAATTCTATCCTGCATCCAGTGACTTTTCAAATACTGGCTTTTACTGCAGTCACAGAATTAAAGATAAAAGTTAATGCAGCCTTCCTCTTAGTAGATTTATTAAATAACATGCAGGAAAGGAAAATTAGAGAGGAGACATAGCCTACTGTCTATTGATACCCCCACAAGAAACTGCCCCAATGGTAACAGCATCTGACCCTAACCAGCAAAGACCTCTTTTAACATGGTCTCATTTCAACCTGCCTTCCTGCATCAGCCTCCAAATTGAGGGCTGTCAGCCCAAGTAACTTTGCCACTAGGCTGGGAAGAAGTGACAGAGGAGTATCCACCATCTAAAAGAACAGCTCTGACAGAAAAACAATTCCTTGAAGATGCTACCTGCAAGTCCTATCCCCAGCATGGCATTTGACTCCATAAGCACAGCACGGTGCTACAGCTGCTTGGGAGGGCAGCAACAGCCGGCATAGAGACTGGGATTGTAGCACCCTGATGCCTTGACTCTTAGTTGGCTCAGGTCACTCCAGGCAGAAACCCTGCCAACTCTGGGACCATACAGACTGCTCAAAGAAGCAAATGAGAGTTCTGACCTCTCCTACTCTCTCACACATACTGCAAGACTAGTCGAGCAACTGAGTCAATGTAAGGACAAGAAGAGAAAGCAGCCATCCCAAGGTTGTGCAGAAAAACCAGCTGCAGTAACAAGAACTGTGACATCAACTCCTGAATGGTCATCCAGTCAGTGTTTTTACTTCTCAACACAAATATTACCTTTTCACAGTCTCACAAGGAGGATTCGTAGCCCCAATACCCCTTCAGACATTCAATACTGGATTTCCACCTTCAGAAAATCTGACCCCAGAGTTTGCAGGAGAAGCAAAGTGAGCTACTTGACACACACACACAAAAACAGAACAACTTTGCCTTTCTCTGAGCAGCTGAACTGTTGTCCTAAGAGGTCTGCTGAAGGTGCCTCAAATGAAGTGATCTTTCTCAGTGGTTTTTATCAACCAAACACCACATTTTTAGGGTTTAGTCAGGCAGAGTATTGCATTGTAATATTAAGGCAGGCATCTTTAAACCAGTGATTATTCTGGTAACCAAATACAAATTATACAAGCGATACAAATAAACATGCTGAAGAACACATTAACTCATTCATTTCTCAGAAGGCCTATGAGGCAAGGAGAGGTTGTCAAACTGTGATATAAGGAGAACTTCACAAAAAAAAAAAAAAAAAAAAAAGCAAAAAACAACTATATTCACTTCTTTCTGATACAAAGATGTCCTTCAAATGTGCATCAGTTGCAGTCATAAACCAAAATAACCCACCAAAGACCTCAGCATTCCCTCTCAACTGAGAGTTTACAGTATTTGCATTCAAGGGCAGCATACACAGAGAGCAGCACAAAAAAGATAAGAGCAGCAGGGGTATAAGAAGCTCCTAGAAAGCAAACAGCTTTTAAATTCACCATCACCACCCAAATACAGCTCAGCTGGGTCCATACATGTGTCTCATTGAATTAATTATACCATAATTACTTGGTGAAGACTTGAACCTTGTTAACTCACACCACACCTCTCATCTGAAATTGAGGTCTTCCTATGCTTGATTCTGTAGATGTTTTGGGTTTTGTTTTTTTTTTTTTTAATATCCCTGAAATATAGGGAGGTATGAAAGGTTTTATCCACATCTTGAAGCAGTGGCTGTAACCTTCAGCTTAGCTTAGACTGTGGCTGAGATTTGGGTGCATAGGAAAAACCCAAGACCAAGGAAGGGCTTCTCAAAGCAAGGTAACGGACAGTCTGACAAGATTTCTACCATTCTGAAGTCTCACATGGTTAGTCACTCTTACTGTCTTGAAGAACTCATTTTGAGACAAAAGCTTCTGATAGATTTTGATCTTTGTTAAGATTTTGGGCTTCCTCTGGACTGGAGAGGAGGCATGATCCAATGCAGCACGATTGTCAGGTGAAGAGGGTGTGTTTGAATCAGAGGTTCGTAAACCAAGGTCAGAAAGTATGGCTCAGGCTCAAGGAATACAAGTTTCCAAGTTTTCACAATGTCTCTTGTTTCAGGTCCTCTCCTGTAGGCTGTCACATTAAAAGTACACAGCATGTTTCAGGAGAGGCAGCTTTTTAAAACAGTGCTCTCCTTGAATATTCGTAACAGGGCTGATTGCAGACACCTTTGGGCTCACATCAAGCACTACTGGAAATGGTTTGGACAGGGGATCAATAGATGGGCATAACTCAAAAAACCCACGTGGCTTGTGAAGACAGCTTCCAGGGACAGCCCTGAAACTGTCCCACAGTTAACCAATCCCAGAAGTAGGCATCCATCCCTGTTAATTTCTGCAGGAAAAGAAGGCAGCAAGAGCAGAAGAGCTGGATTCTTACTAGGGCTCATCTCCTACTCCATTTTTTTTTTTTAATAAGCAGTGTACAGTGAAGAAAACTCATCCCTGGGCCTGATGCAAACCCCCATAAATTGGGTGAGCAAGCAAAATTCGCCCCCATCCAGCTTCCAGTATCTGGGAATAGCTGACTACAGCTACTCTGGAGAGGACTGCAAAGAGGCTCTGCAGATACTGGACTGGCTGCCACAGTAGGTTTCTCATTGACTTTATTGAGTGTTGGGTGAGAGTGTCTGTGATCAATGAACCCATCGTTTGTTAGTCCTGCCTGTGGGCTTATTCACAGTTAATCCAAACCAACTTGATTCGCAAAACTGGCTGGAAATCTCATCAGAACAGTCTTTTCAAAGAGGTTTCTGGCACTTTTACTTTGAGCACTGGCTGGAAATTGAGCAAAAAAAGACTCCAGCCTCCTCAGAATTATTTTGTCAGATCTGGAGAAGAGTGATTAATTCACAAAAAAATGATAGTAGGTTGCTCATTTTCTGCCTTTTGTTTTTTTTTTTCCTCCCCAAGACCAGAGGTGCTTTTTTTCTCTTAGGTTTATTTGTTTTTCAGAACTATTTTGAAGTAGTTTCTGTAGTAGAACAATTTCAGGTACTTCAACAGCATTTGTGATCTGCAATATAAGCAGTCACAAGGGGACACAGGTTACATGATACAATTCAGAGTTTTTCACCTGGGTGAGCATACACCTCAAAACCAGGTTTGTAGCACAGATCTGTACAACTCTCATTCTAAAGCTCTTTCATGGATATTTTGGATGGTTGCTTCAAAACAGCCCACTTCCATAAACATTTTTCACAACAAGTCTATCTACTCCAGCACTCCCAGCCAGGGAATGGGGATAGAAGAGGAACACAGTCAGAGCATGTTACTTACGGAAATATCTGCAGCACGTCTCAAAGAAACGTGTTGGTGGAGTGTCCCCAGATGGAGGGATTTCCATGGAGGAAGCAGTGAAGTGGCCCAAGACAGAAGAAGGGCGCTACAAACTGTTTAGACTTCAGGATGTGTCCGAGATGAACGTAGGGAATGAACAGAAGGTTATTTCTTCTTGTACCCACAGCAGTACTCATATAACGTGGTGACATACAGAGCACAAATGGCAAAACAAGTTCTTGGCCTCACAGTAACATTTTTCTGTTTGTTGTCCCTGAAGGATTCCAGTTAATCTTCATCTGTGGGTTTGGCCAGAGAAATGTGCTGGTGAACCTCCCCTCTCTGATTTCTGTACACAAACTTAAACCTTCTTGAGGATTCATTAACTCTTTAATGTCTCATTCATGGATTTCCAGAGAGTCTCTCATATTTTCTGTACTGCTCAGTGCCTTTGTAAGCACAGTTATTGGCAGGGTCTCTTTCAGACTTGCATGTGCTCCAGAGTGGGGTTCCTGTAGAAACAGCTGGTCCTGGAGGGAGGATAGGCAGATAAAACAGGAATCATGTTGGAGCTAGCTTGGCCAGACTTGTGCTCTCTCAGCCTGAGAGCTTCCCCCTTTATTCACTTTCCCTGTTGGGAATGGAAAGCAACTCAAAGGATGTGACTCTATCAAGCCACCTTACCAAAACCGATCAGCAATCTGAACTGATGCCCTATGTTTTCAAGGGTTTGTATTCAGCTTAATGCCTAAAATTAGGTTTAGGCTTTGGTGAATAGCAAGCAGGAGGGAAACTCGCTGTACTGACTACTCAGCTTTTCCACAAAGGCAGCCCCCACCATGAGTGTGGAACAATTCTCAGCCTCCCCCCGCTTTCTACCATGCAAGAATCACTTTGCCAATCAACTGCAGCATACAGTGAAGCAGGAGCAAGACAGGCAGNGCAGGGAACGGAGAAAGAAGGGAGGAGTTTCTTTAATTGCCTGAGAGACAAATTAGGTTTCCACTTTCTTCAGTCTTGTCTTCATAATCCACTGTAAAACTGAAATTTGCTGCAGAAGGACAGAGCCTGATGTAGGTAGCTAGCTGTCCATCCACCCAGACACCCCGTGTGCCCATCCCCACAGCACCCAAGTGTCTCAAAGGCACCAGCAGATCCCTCCCAGTTCAGGCATGGGGCTCCAGGCAGTGCAATTATTTTAGCTCTGATGCTCAGGTTGCTAAACCATCTGCAGTACGTTAGTTGTTAAATAGAGCTGATTGATGAGCAGCGTACTGATGCTTTAGAGGAGATAAACCGGACATTCAAGATGCCTTTAGCAGAATAATTCTGAGGACACGATAAGAGGCCACTGGATAACTTGAGATTAAGAGCCTGCTTCTCCTCTCACCTGTTTTGGTGAGAAGCAGGAGAAGCTCTTTTTTTCTGTGGAGTTAAACCTCTAGCAAAATGGTTTGATAGGGATAATCTCCTCCTTGGATGTTGTCATGACTGCACTGGAGTGAGAACATCTGGCTCCCCGGACTTCCATACCATCTGGCTCCCCAGAGAACCCAGCTCATTTCCACAGCAAGGACTCTGGGAACTCTTGGGGGTCAAGGGTCTTCCAGGTTCCGCATCATGGACACAGGAGCCTGAAAGCCCTGCAGCAAACTTGCAGTTCCCATTGCTGCTCCTGGCAGGGTATCCCAGATTTCTGGAGTCTTCTACAAACCTAGATAGGCCCAAGCCATGTGAGCTGTCCTTCAGGCCTCAGTAACTAAGCATCAAAGCCACACACACTGGGTCACAGATACAGACCCCTACTCAGAGGCAGCAGAGAGAGAAAATAAGGTACATCAAGACAGGAATTCAGGCACTGACAACTGCCAGGTCACCAAGGAGAGGAAGGAAGAGAAGCAATACAATATGAGAGAATATAGATTTGCCATGAAAATCATAGACAAAGATATAAAAAAACTTTATAATATATTCATTCTGCCTCAGAGTTGATGAACAGGAAGAAATCTGTCAAGACAATCACGCCCCAAGCAAACATCATCTGGAAATGCTGAGGCAGTTCTCCTGTCCAGTCTCCTCAGTGCATCAGGTCAGTGAAAATGGGGCTGGACAATACTTCAGTTTATAAAAAGGTCAAGGCTATTTTCAGCCAGCTGAACTTGGCATGTGGAGCAGCCCCAGATCATCACATCTGTCTGTCCCTAATGCTCCATCCCTATGGGATTTTAGAACAGCTGCTTTGAACAGAGTCAGTAAAACCAAATGCATCTCTCTTTTAAAAAGGCTGTATAGAAAACTTGCAGTGTGTTAAATCCAGAATAAACAGGAGACTGTAGAAAAATTATGCCTGATGGTTGACACATTGACATTAACTCTAGGGATTAATCACATGGGGCAACCAGGAAGGAAGAACTTATAACTGAGACTGAAGAGAGAAGACACTGCGGTGGGAAAAAGAGAGAGGGAACTAGCTACAAGCTTATGCAGTGAGTATGAGGCTGGGGACTCTGCCTTTTGCCTTGGCTGGCAGTAACAAATGCTCTCACATCTTTCTGTTGTGCCCAGAACTGCCCATAGCCATGGAGACAAGCAGGAATCAGCTCACCCAACCTGTCTCTGTGCCAATGAAGAAACAGGAATTCAACAGGGGAAGTTAATGCCTAGGCTCAAACACCCTCCTCAAGCCTCTCACGTCATCAGCATGAAAGATGGATCATTACTAATAAAAACAGAATGTTTTGGTTTCAAAATTATCTCAGGGAGGCAACAGCTACTGGAGCAAACAGACCATTTCATAAGAATTTAGCAGGGGAATCATTTAATGGAGCTGAGATAAAAGGTAGTCACCTGTAACTCAGATTTGAAGAAATTGCTTTTTCCTGAATTACTGGTTCAGAAGTTAAATAAAGAATATTCATCTGACTGCACTTTTCTTGCACTTTCCCTGATCAGTGCACTAATGAACTCACAATTCACAGGGGAAATGCTTTCAGTCCCTCCTCACACCTCATAAGAAGCAAGTCCTTTATTAAAAACTAATGATTGATTCTCTTTTTCAAAACTAGCATCTGCAAATTTGGGGGAAACTTCAACCCTGGAATAAATAGGAGCAATTTCCTTTGCACTAAGTAGGAGTTCATCCTCAAAAAAATCCCCAAGGCCTCTTAAATTGACTTTCTTGATTAAAGATGGCTTTAGCTTTAATTGAGTAATTGGCATTGTTTGTTGTAATTGGTTATGGCAAAGATTTCCTCTGCTATATCTTGGCCAGAGGGGCTTCCTTTGCATCTCGGCTCAACGCTCCCCAAGCTGAATTGTTCAGAAAATTACAGACACCATATATCACCAAAATACATATGAATATGTATGGTTACAGATATTTTAATATGTTGGGCTCGGAGGAGGTATCGTCTTGCCCATGGCAGGTCACACACCAGGCTGAAGTTGTGGCATGGCTTTGAGGCTGCAGGAAAGCAAGTGGAGCCTGTAGGACCAGACCCACAGCTCTAAGACTGCAACTCCATTGATTTCACCGTGGTGTCACCAAGGAGGCAGTTCTGTGTGCTAGGGACACAGAGCTGGAGCAAAGTCTAGTTAAAAACCAATACATGCTGCAAGGAGCGAATATGTTTACTGGGGTGCTAAGCTGTTAGGTGTCTCATGCTCTTGTACCTCACAATAGTCAAGCAGCTACAAGACCTCCTATGAGGGTAAAACTCAACAACACACATTTTCTTAAAACTCCTTATCAGGATTTGGATTCTGCTGACAGTGGGTGAGTAATCAATGTCCTCACTTGCAGTTAGAACTCTAAAACATGTGGATGCACATCTGTGCTTGATGTTTCACTATCAATTTCTATGTCCTTTATGAGGCTTCTTACTGTGATTTCCTCACGCAAACCAAAAACTGAACTACCAGCATTAAAACTGATCTAGGAGCTAGGAAAAACTGGGTTTAGGATTAATTTTATGTCCAGTGGTGATCTCTTTGCCACCACTTGGCATTCAAGAGATAAACTCTCTGACTTTGCAGCTTGCAAAAGCTCTTTCTAATTGAATCAAGCAGATTTAGATTATACCCACTGATTTAATTTTTTTTTTAAGCAGGAAGTAGAGATTCACTTAGACCAGTGAAAAACATGGGCTTGCAGAGGAGAGGAATTGAGAAGATTGACTTTAGGTAAGAAATGAGAGAGTAAAGTTTCAAAATTATTCAAATATGTCGTTTCAAAGAATTTAGTTGTTATAGTTAAAAAGTCTGCAAGCACATAATAAAAGCTCACATATGAAATTTAAAAGAAAAAAAAGTCTAAACCATTTTGACTTACTCAAGTCATGTTTTTCAGTTTTTCAAAATGCAGGAATCTTGTTCTGCTTCAAGACAGGAAGATTTTCTAAATCTCACTTTCTGGTGGGGTGGAAATATGCTAGGTAGTGTTTGCCATTAGGGAAGGGCTGAGTAAAAGGGTAGCTACTCGCATGAGGTGGAGATTTGCTGCCTGATCTGCCCTATCCATCCACCCCATCCAACCCTTGCTTGCTGGGGCAGACTCTCAGGTACCTCAGCTACATGCTGGCTGCCAAAGCTAATTTCTCCATGATCCACCACTGAAACTAATTTAAAAGAAACCCCAAAAAGTGCCTATGTGACAGACACCATGACTCTTCCAGACACTGTGGATCCAGCTGGTTTTAAATGGGGCAGGAGCCTGGCTCATCCTAGCTCAAAGCAACCGCATAAGGGCTGAGCCATTGCTTACACGGACTAAGTCCTGCTCTCTAGGCAGGCTATTATAGTACTCACTCTACAACAGCCCCCAGTGGTGCAGAGATGTGCCAGATGTTGGTCAGCTCCATTCATGCAGAACAGATAACTCTGGCCAGGTCAGTGTAAGCTGCAGCTGCTTTTGTGAAGCTGTGTGGCAGATGCACTGTATGGTTGCCTGAGCCAGTTGGTATTGATGTGCAAGGGCAGCAGGCCTGCCCAAATGGCAGGATGGCCAAACACAGCTTAGACGACACTGAACAGCTCCTCTTCTCCATCAGAGGCTGGGCAGATGGCCTCACTTAACACCTTGCTGTAGGACAAGTCACAAAGTGCTTCCTTAGGCAAAAGAGCCTCCGAAGACAATAAACTCTCTGCCTGCTCACAGGCTAAGGAAATAGCTCTGGGACAACAGGCTTGGACTGCACAGCTGCACCTGGCCAGTGAAAGCAGGCTATGCACGTATGCAGGTACCTTCTGCTCTACCACGTCTTTGGCCCACGCACCCTGGCAGGCAGCAAGGATGAAAGTCATTTGACATGTGATGAACCAAAGTGAGCCAGAACGGGAAAGCCAAAACCAAGACAAAGAGTTGGCTTACAAGGAGCACCAGAGCCAAGTGCCTGCTCCAGAGGAGGACAGGATATAAAAGGTCACCGCTAGTATTGGTTTGTTCGTGAAGTAAGTGGTCTCTGGCTTCAGCACACATAACAGAAGCACACTTCATTGATCCTTCTGCTTCCAGCAAGCAGTTGGAATGTGTTTAGGCTATTGCTATCAGCTGACAGATGAGTTTGCCTCTCTGCTCTTCAACATGTGGAAGGCCACTGATCCAGGATTCTCCATCCCTACTCTTTTCCCTTTATATCTGCTGAGGAAGTCTCCATGCTCATTGTATCCCTGACGGGAAAGGTAATCTGCCCTGGATTTACCCACTGGTAGCAAAATGCAATTGCACTGCCATTCAGCAGCTCTCCACCAGCACACCTAAAATAAGTTACTGATTCCATTTCAGTTCCTGAGGAAAGAGCTAGCAAATATCAAAGCTAGCCTCATCTGTCAGTGACTGCACAGAAGAAAATTTAAGAGTCCCTGGAGAGACAGCTCTCTAGGACAAAGCAACCCAGGCTGCTATAGCCATCTCACCACCACTAAGTGGACCAAATTCACTAAGCAGCTTAAGAAGGTGAAGTCTGCTCCTGCCGAGGGAAATGGGTTATTCTGCAAACTGGAACAGGCCTGAGAAACAAAGCCATGGCTCAAGCCCATCCCTGTTGGCTGCAAAGGAGGCTGTTTCTACCTTAGGATCTAAACTCACACCGCTGGGAACAGCTTTAATAAGCACTCCTCCAGACTGGCAGACATACAGTGCTTAACATTCAAATTTTCTAGGAAGCGATCCCATAGCCATCTCTTGATATACTGGCATGGTCCTTCATGTGAGAAGCAGTCAACCTAGGCTGAATTCATGTCATCTTGCTGCTCATAAAAAAGAAAGGACTAGAGATGGAGAAGCCAACTATAACAATGTATGTCACTGCCTTCAGTTATACTGCACTGAATCTGCCACAACCATTTCTCTCCTTTTGCTTGAGAACTGCAGTGATAGCACTTTGCAACCAACTTTCATGGGAGTTTACAAAATGTCAGTCAGATGGGAGGGAGGTTTGAAAGATCACAGAAAGGGAAGTATGGGGCAGTGACTCCTATTTGAGACGGGTCAGCCTCAGGACCTCAGCACTCCCTGTGGTTCAGCCATGCACACGGAACAGCTGTTCCTAGCAAGGTGGGAGCAACACGTTGTCCATAGCATTCAAATTCACTCAGGGATGGTCTTGTTTTGGAAGAGGATGGCAAGAGACTATGCAGACATTAAAGAAACAGAAAGGATAATAATTAATGCACCTGGCTAAATGTTCAGCTGAACAGATTCTCCTGGGATCCAACAGGAATTGCACTCCTGAGAAAAGTTAAGTGGTGATCCCCAAATCAACCACAAGCATAAATCCATCTAGAGCTTCCAGAGAGAGGCATGCAGGGCGTCCTGTGACTGACCCAGGTTCCTTTGACTGGACCTTAAAAACAGGCAAAAAAAGAGCTGCACCCTTGGAAGTGATGCAAGGGTGAGCTACCATCACATTGTCTGTCTGAGCCAACACAGACTTGGTATAATGGTAATGGGAAGCAACAAGCTTCTCCGTGCCATGAGCACCCTTGAAGCTTCAACACAGCAAAATTTCAATTATTTATTTCAACATTTTAAAGCAACACTGATAAAAGAATGGGAAAATAAAACTAGCTGTTCCTAGACAGATCTTTCCAGAGCTGCCCTTCTCCCTGCACAGTGTGTTTGTCACTGCATCAGACAAAGGTACAAAGCCACTTCCGTGGTCTCACTTCTCCTACACCTGATCACTGCTAAAGGCAGCCTGGAGTTGAGGGACGAGGGCAAGGTACAGCTGAGGGGGCCCAGGTCCCACAGGAGCATGTCCTCCAACCTGTCATCCACACAAGATGATTCCTCTTCCAACACCATTTTCCCAGTGACTGTGCCTTACTCTCAGATTTTTCTCCACCTTTCTTCCTCTCCCCTCCCAAATTCTCCAACACATGGAGAAAACACCCTAACATACTTCAAACACTCCCCAAAGTCAAGCTTTTCTTTTTCAGCTGCCTGCCAGCCCCAGCAGAGCAGGGCTGTCCATTTGCAGAACTCAGCACTCTAATCCACCGACCTATCCACATTGTACAGGACCGCCTATTTCTTATCACCAAAGCCTATTTTAAGTAATTTTCTAGAAGTTCAGTTCATTCTTCTGCTTGCCTAAGGAAATATAAAAATTTACACCTATTGTAAAAGCATGAATAAAAGCTGATTGCGGAAAATAAAGACAGTAATGTGCCCATAATACTAACTAGCTCACTTGCACTGCATTTCTGTTTAAAAGAATATTTGTCTGATCATCAACAGGGTGTTGATTTAGATTGCTGCTAAAATTACCACTGTAAAAGTAAACCCACTTTTATTGCATTAGTACAGAGAACAGTTATGTAGTTTAAACTTTTATGCTTGTTGCCAGTGGCAATCAATCTCTTAATTATTAAGCCAAACGGCTTCTGTGGCAGGAGATAACATATTTAGTGCTCTTTGGATATTTTTGAAGAGGTTAACATTTACAAAATAAAAACCATAAAATCTATTTAAAATAGAAATCAGCAAAGTTGGTAACAGAATGAGGTAGAGGATTTGTACCCTTCCCAGATCAGGCTGTTTGAAAAAGCAAAGTGAGGGCAATGCTCTGGGATTGCAGAGATTCACATTAACTTTCCAATTCTGTACAGACTTCTAGTGTGACTGAAGTGAGTCTTTTGAGTTTGGGGAATGGGTTTTTTGCACTGATATTGTGCAATTTGTCCAAATCTCACAGAGAAAGAACTACATTGCCTCCCGAGATGCAGTCAGCTTCAGCAGTAGCCATATGCATTTTGATCACTCTTTACGCAGTTCTCTGGTAACCTGATACTTGAGATGCAGGACACAAGTTTTCTGTGGCAGCCATGTCACCTTCCTCACACTCATGTATTTCTAATCCCAATTATGTAATGCTCAATCACTGTCAGCTCATCTGCAGATGCACAGAAGGAAAATGTGTGCATTCTGTGTGTGGTTTGCAGTGTAAACACTACCTCAATAAAAATTCAGGAAGGAAACAAGCAGATAGTTGCTTGGAGCTCCCAGTGTCCAGGTGCCATCACTTTCTGATAAGTGAAAAACATTAAAACTGGAAATATACCTAGAAGCATTCTTCCCTTGGTTTCAGCATGCAACCTACAGTATTAATTCACTCAAACTGCTCAGCAAGGAGAACGAGATCCAGACTGTTAGTGAACCACATGACTTTGGGATGGTTTCTCTCATCAGCTGAGTGATGAACTTTTCAGCCCTGCACAGCACAAAAGAGGCTCAGCAGCATCTCCCCTCCAGAGCTGCACTGTGTGGTCAGCACGGGGGCTGCCGGCAGCAGGGCCGGCTGGTAAAAATACCAGTTGGAATCACTTTTATGAGCCATTTACAGAAAACACATTTACAAATGAAAAGCACATTTAGCTGAAGAGCGTTTCATCAGTCAGAAGTCACTTGAACACACTGATGGGGAGAGCTTTGGAGAACACTCAGGATCCAGTTCTTTTCAGTAGAGCTGTGTTATGGGATTTGCATAGACTGCTTTCTGGTTGGGCGATGGAGCCATTTAGGAGCATAGGTTTGACTGACAGATAACCCTGCCAGAGTACTGGTTTGACTGACAGATAGCCCTGATGGTGCAGGCTGGGTGGGAAGGCTGCGTGCTTGGAATGGCATTGCAGGGACAGCATTCAGACTGACACTAAAGAGCAATTAGATCAGCTCTGAGAGAAACTCATTGGCTAGAACATTTCAAAAAAGTGAGATCATGCAGACTTAATGCCTGATCAGAGAGATTTCTAAGATGACACACACATCAACATAGCAGAACCTCCAGCTGACAGACTATATGAGAGAAAATCCTGTAATTCAGCCTATTTCAGTGCATGAGAGATGACACACAAGAGGAAAATCAGGTTGTTAAGATACCAAAGCAGCACCTTTGGTGCTTTGTTTTCAGTTTTCAGCTGTGTCTCATCTTTCTGTCATGATCTTGGGCAAATTACTTGACCTCCCAGAGCTTCGGTCCTTCCACTTTGAAACAGAGATTATTCTGCTGTCTTGACTGTTTTTAAACAACTTTTTCTGAGGGTTTGTATAGTACCTGACACATGCTCTCTGTGGCTGTTTTGAGAGAGGAAGCTCCATCCTTTATGTGCCATTGAAAACACCAGTAACTAATAATCACCAGAAATTTTTTACTGCATCTGTATAGTTCGAGAGGTGTCCTCACTCCCAGGCCACAAAAACAAGCAGAACAAACTAAATTCCTCGTGCCTTTATCCCAGGACTTCAGATGGGACATTGACTGTCTGGGGGTTAAAAGTTTTCAGCAGTCCTTGGAAGGCAGTGATGTTGCCTGTGGAGTCTTCAGCCCAAACAAAAGAGCAAAGACCCTCAGGGTCTTTTGGGACTAAGAGCAAGAGAAACCTTCCTTTGAATTGTGGAAATCTTTAGAGAAGGGACTTCAGACCTCCAGTGATAAAGGAAATAAAAAGCATCTGCACTGACAGCTCCAGTTAGGAGCAAAGAGGCACAAAGGGCTTTGAAAAACAACTAGCCTTTCATCTTCAATAGCAAGCTCAACAGCTCTGCACCAGCTGCTCTGTAAACAGCATAGCAAGGGAAAGAAAATCATTGGCACCAAATGCATTAAACATGGCAGAGTCTTCAGATGACATATTCTGTAAACTTCCTCCTTACGAGTTATGCCATTTCTTAAATTTAAAGGATTACCTGCTGTGTAGCAGCAGAGTCATTCTTCCAGGCAGCTGGGCAGCTTCATTACCCATGTTTCTTGCTGAGTTTCCCACAAGGCAGGCAGGCAGTTTGTTTAAGAGAGCATCAAATGCGATATCAGGTGACTTGGGTTCACCTTCTGTCTCTGCTTTACATTTTCTGAGGGATTTTCAGCAAATCTCTCCATCTCTGGGACAAGTTTTCACCTGGAAAAGAAAGGAGCTATTCTTTTGTCTTAAAGTCAGCCCTTTGTAACAATCATCTGCAACCTTTTATTGATGATGGATCCATAAGAACTTTTTCAGGAGACAGGTAGACACTGTTTGGCAAACTACAACCTTCTGATAACAGAGGGACTTTTCTTAGCTCTAGACCACATAAAAATCACCCAGAAGCACCCAAAAACTTGTACCTCACAGGCTGAGCTTAGTCCAAAGTGTAAGCTCTAAAACACCAAGTAAGGAAAACTTCCGCCTAGATTTGATGTGGTTTAATTTAATTCAGTGACAACATGTGAAATATAAAACACTACAAGGCATCAAAAGAAAGTACTGAGAATGCCCATGCTGTATCTCCTGCACTGACACCCAGCAGTACATGTATTGGGAGGGATTACATCCTGTGAGCAATGTGGTTCTTGTGATCTATTCACACTGAAGTCAATTCTATTATTAAAATTGCATTTGAAATAAAGCCCAGTTAGGAACATTCGATCACTATTTCTAATGCCTCTGGCAAGGCTTGACAGCACCCCTGTCTTTCCATTTTCTTCTCATGCAGAAATCTATCAGGATTCTGGTCACTTAGAATTCCTAAACCTCATTTTGCTAACAGAAGAATAAGAATTCCAGACATTTCCAGTGTGCACCAAGGCTTAACAGTAACATGTTATACATAATATGTCTCTACTGCTTAAAAACCACCACAGGCTCTTTAAGTAGCTGCCTGCCTTTGAGGGGAAGCAGCTGAAGAACATTCCTGCAACCCAGTTCCCTGGGTTCACTCTGCTGATCATAACTCAGAGTCACAACCAACAGTGAATAAATCCCACTGAACACCTGACACCCACTGCCACCGAGCCCTGAAAAGCTCCATCGCATAGGTTGCAGCCCCTTCCCACCAGGCACATGACAGTCCCATGAAAGGCACCTGACCTGCTTAGTGGGGAGCGTTTGGGGCTTGCATCCCCCCTCACACTTTGCCAAGCTGTCATCCAAAGATTTCCTCAACAGCAAACTAGACAGCCCTGCCACTTCTGGCTAACTGGCTGTTGCCAGGGCCAGATTCCTTCTCCTTAAGCATGTATAGGTGGCTTTCAGGAACTGCCTTCAAAAGAGCACAACTGCCTCACCATGCTAAAATAAACACTTCCATTTGTTCTCCCCACTTTGACCAGGGAAATAGCAGATGGGCTTCTACTATGTTCCTTAATTTGCTGCAAAGCAGTCCCAGGGCTTCAGGAGACAGCATTTGGTGATTGCACTTGTAATAACCCTGCACACACACCCAGCTGGTATCTGCACACTCCCTAACTATGTCAGTATGGGGAACAGCAACACTATGTCCCACATGTCCTCAGATTTGCATCTCATATCTTCAGAGCAGGTAGCACGGGTGACAGCCCTAGGTACTGTGCTGCAGAGAAATTTTGCTGGCCAAGTCCTTTAGCAGCTTAGTGGCTATTAAACACCTGGGAGGCAAGGACAGGCTTTGCTTCCTCTCAGTACAGAATCTTATCTTCTCTCCTCAGAGCTGATTCATGAACCAAGTACAGCCCATGGGAAGACAGTGTTTTAAGTACCCTGCTGTGGTGAATGCTTATAGCTCCACTAGAAGAGCTTCCTTTAGCCAGAGGCATGTCACCCTCAAATGGAGACTACACTGTAGTTGGCACAGAGCTGAACTTAAAAGCCCTGAGCGGAGCTTCAACCTGGTGGGATATACTTCCCTGGTTTAAGGAAGAAGCTGGAAGAAGTGCCATCGTGCAGCCAGAGCCAACAACTGGTTTAATGGCAAAGACAGGTGTCCTTCAGCTTTGATCTCAAAACCAACTTTCTGTCACTCTGGGAGCATCAGCCACTCAAACAGGGATGGCTGTAATGACACAAAGATCATTCCTCACCTCACCCCATCCCCTTAGTAGAGCAGCATTATTAGCCTGTTATAAAAAGGGGGAAATGAGGCACGGAGCAAGGTGGCAACTTGACAAGGCTGCTCAGGGTATCACAGTCAGGAAGCTGCAAGAACTGCTGGTCTGTGGCAGTGTCTGTTTGCCCACAGTTGCCTCAGAAAGCCGAGCTCTGAAGCTAGCAGCATGCTTGTGGGTATCCACGTGAGGCCTGAAGAAGGCCAGGGGGACAAGACCCTGATCTGCACGAGGGTTACAGACCCCTGCCAAAGCCTGGCTTTCCCAGGGACAATCAGTGAGAGTGGGTTGGCTCCTCATTGCCTTGGAGGCCCCTTCCTCCAGACAGGCAGAAGAGGGGGACGCCTCTTCCCCACTCCCCAAGCCCTGCCCGCTTCTCTCCACAGCACAGCTGACCCCGATTCAAGCCGTTGACACTTTTGCTCAGGGTGTTTCAGAGCTTCGTTATTTGTGAATGCCTTTTTGTGTAGCGCCATTGGCACCAGCACAGCCTGTTCCCAGCCTGTTCCAGCAGCTCCCGGATGATTGAGGTGACTGACTCGAAACAAGGCCTAGGCTCTAAGAAGGTCCTCAATGGGTCAGGGAGAGACAGCAAGCATCCTGATCAGGGAGATAAGTGCTGTGAGGGACAATCCAGAGTACCATGAGAATCCTGCATCTAAGACAGGGAGGCTTCTCCGGAGGGCTTGCTGTGTAAACCTACAGCCAGGGACCAGTACCTGAATAGTCTGTTGCCTTTTCACATTCAGGCTGTAGATGATGCCAGCCTTAAGTTAGGGAAGAGGCAAAGGTATGTCCTCGCTCAACTTTAAGCACAGAGATGGAAAAGTTCTGTGAGATAACAGTAAGAATAACTGAAAAAGAACATTATTTCCAGGATAGATGTGTATCCACCTCAGTCAGGAGTCTGCCTCCGAGTGCAGCCAAAGGTAGATGCTTAGGGAAAAGTGCAGGAACCAGGCAAGTGGCAAAGTCCTAAATACTCCACCAGGACCTGAGTTGGCAGCTCATTTGTATCTGGTCCAGAGGAAATGAATGACAAAGACACCCCATGTAGGACACCAGAGCAGGGAACAGTGTCCTGAGAGCTGGAAGCCTGCAAAAAGCATGCCAGATGAGTGGAGACCCTTTGAAAGAAACTCGCTGTTTACATACAAGCAGTGTCATCTGTTCTGAGGAAAACAGCCATGACCTGTGCAACAAGCCATAGTCGGAAACTCAGTATTTGCAAAGTGGCCAGTGTAAGATACTTTTCTTAAAAATACTTCACATTTGAAGTAATGCCAAATGAAGCTGTTAGGCATATTTTTCCAGTCCCACATAATCTGGAGAATTTCACCTTAGTAAGCATGGCTGGGAATTAACGTTACGTGAACCATTTTGCACAGCATCTGCTTTCTGCAGGGTCTCAACCAGGGCAGCAGCTCTAGCAAGCAGCATCTGCGTTTTGACAGGGCTGTTCTGCTCCCACACACCGACACAGACTAATCCAGCTCTGCTGCTTTTCTGTCAAACCCTGGCTGTATCTGCAACCACAGCACCGCCCCCAGACTTCTATTTACAAATCACACCTTCTTCACTGCCAGGAGGGGAATTACTTTTTTTCGAACAACAATAAACACTGTTTATTAAACACTGAACACAGTCATCAGTGGTGGCTAGCCCTGGCCTCTGCAGAATAAAGACAAGGAGCTTTCAAACACCCAAGCAGGAGGTCCAGTTCTGACTAAGCTGTTGAGAGGGAACAAAGTTTAAAAGCATCCTCAAAAACATCCACAATCAGCTAAGCTTGTTCTTACTGTCAAAGGCTAAATTTCTCTATTTATGATGCTCTACATGAATGTCTTGTTTTTCTATAGAGTGCAACATTTGAATTTCTCTATTGCAATTTTACAACTAGGCTCCTGTGTCGGTCAATGGAAACCTATTAAAAACCAAGTGCTTCAAAAGCAGGCCAAAATAATACAAGCCACAGCTCAAGAAAACAGCCTATATCATTGCTACAACAAAACCCAGACTCCCACTGCAATCTAGCCCATGTTTTTAATTTTCCCCTGACAGTGTTAACAAACCTATGCAGTTGTCCTACTGATAAGCATCTGGAGGGAAATGCAGCTAAGCAGCCACTTACCAATTCTGCTGTCATGGGACACAGAAGTAACCAAAAGCAGCCCACAGCTTTACCTTCTATAGCAACATAAATCCAAACAAGAAACTGACGCATTTATTATCCCCAAATGACAGTACCTCTGTTTTGGTATCCTCAAACAGTACCACAGAGACATAAAAGTCTAGCCTTGATTATCAGCAAAAAACCTGTCTCTTCCCCTCTGGACACAAGCAACAATGAATGATACATGAGGTCAGGCACAAAACTGGGGACAACTGAAGTCTCAGTCTCCCTGCCCCTTTTGCCACCACAAGTTCCTACACAGAGAAACCAGGTCACCAAAACAATGAGTGGTACAAAGCAACCTGCTGGGCATCGCCTCAGACAAAACACAGGAGGAAGGAACACTTTTTCCTGATCCCAGATGGGTGCTGACTGACCTTCAAACTCAAACCAGAGCAGAGCGAAGGTGCTCTGGTTTGGGTGCACCCAAAACCAGTGCAGGATGGACAGATGGATTCCTGCTGCTGGTGTCGATGCCACACCTCACAGAGTTCACACAATGCTCTTTTTACACCTGAGAAACATCTTGTTTTCCTCTCCTTTTCCAATTTTCTCTTGTTTTCCTTTGCTCTCCTCTCCCATGGCTATTACAGAGGATCTAACTGCTTCCCACTTTAATTGCTTTCAAGCCTTTTTTTCCCCACTCTAATGTCCCTAGCTGCACAGCCAAAAGTGGGAAAGGGAAAACCACAAGGAACTGGGTTAGTCACAGACACACCATTGCTGTGCTGCTATTCTCCATGGGATGACTTCCAGTGCTTTAGAGGTATTCCAGAATTAAAGCTAGAGTTTTTTTACTGTTGTTTTTCCACTTTCCCTACAACTGAACTTGTCCACCCTACACCTGCACTGGTCTCAGCAAATTCATCCTGTAGTCAATCACAGTGAATCACTCAAAAGGTAAAGGGTTAGGTCCATATCAGAGGTCCAGCTTGAGCAAATACTGTTATAAAGGGTTTGCATTTGGGCACAGGTAAGTGTTTGTCTTACCAGGAAGCTGCTTTAATTCATAGTTTTCAGCTAAATAAATTCAAAGGCACAAGCAAGCCACTAACATAGAAGTGCAGGACATCTACAGCACACAAAACCATGGAAACTCATTGAAGTACTGAGATATTGTCAGCTGAAAATTACTATACCATTATACCTTATTCTTTAGAGGTCTTGAGTTCTCTGTTTGGGAAGACAACCCATTTAATCTGATCACTTCTCATGGCTAAAGCTCAATGCCCAGATTCTGGACCAAGATGACAGCCTTCCTGACAAGAGAAGAGTTTTATGCCTTCCTCCATAAAACACCACATGGAGCACAGAGACAAATACCCTTCTCTGGCACATGAGTTACAAGCTACAGGGTGACTGACCCATGAAACAATCTCAGTAAATAATCCCCAGCTAAATCAGATCTCTTCAAACCAGAGGGAAGCTGGCAGAAACCAATCAAGAGGGAGCTAAAGACACCAGAGATTACCTTGCATTGGAAACTCCTCCTTCCTCTACCTCTGAGGCTGATCATCTCAGCTTTTGAAGAGGCTAAGCACCAAGTTGCTACCATCTTGCAGCAGTCACCTCTGCCAAGGGATGGTGAGAAATCAGCATATAATATCCACTCTGAGGGTGTGCAGAGGAACACAAGCAGCCCTCCAGCAGGCATTGTCTCATGTCTGACAACACCTCTGAGCAGCAGATGTAGTGGATTGGTGTTAACAGGAAAACTCTTTGGGCAGAATGACTGAGAGTGCAATAATATCAAACAGCTGGTAGGCATCAAGGCTAATTCCAGGCAGTGAGCCCTTGCAAAAGTGCCTACAAAGGCTTTGCTCTTGCAACCAGGCCCTTAAGAGGCTGAATTCTGACCTTTGCAGAGATTTAATACAAACCACATGGTTTTAGAGGCAGAGGTCTTGGAGCTCATGGTAGGAGTAGTCTTGAATCTGCAGTGGGGTTACAAGTTCCAGCAGCTATAAAGCAGACAGGCATCCTGCATCGCAAGCACCACAGACATTAGAAGGAAAGTAGGGTGCTATGATCTCAAGAGGGGGTTCATTAAAAAAAAAAAAGAGTATTTCTGACTGTGTTTTTTTCCCAGATATAAACAAACTGCTGTAGTCTCTGCCCAGGAAGAGCAAGAAAATGCTATCTTGTCTGGACTGCATGAACAGATTTACCAGCTTTGTCCCTGAAACCAAAGGGCATGTCTGAGATCATCCAGCCTCATCCAGATGTGAGCTGAAGGAGTGGTTGCACACTCACCAGTTCAATCAGACTCTTCCCAGGTGACAGTCTGGGTTAACTGCAGGGGCCAGTACCTGAGCTCGGGGCGGCAAACACTGCAAGGAAGCTTTCGCTAACACTCTCCTGTGGCACAGAAAATCTATTTCTTTTACCTGAACAGAGGAGATAAACTCCCACTAGAGCAAATAGATTTCGTAGTCCTTAATGCACGTGAAGGGCCAGGCTGAGAAGTACAGAACAACCAGCCATGCGGGTTTCATTCCTGGATCTTTTCATAGCATCTCAAGGCTCTGAGACCTTGGTCTTTACCTGGTGGAGCAGTTGGGCTGTGATAAGCAGTGAGGTCCAGGTGTTGCAGGACTCATGCTGAGACTCAGCAGCTGTTTCTACACACATTAGATCAGGAGGAAAGACAAAGGCGACCAGATCTCACTAGATTCCCAGGGACTCAAGGTAACACAAATAAAGTCACAACCCAGTGCCCACTTGTTGGATTGTGTGTCGGGGAGTGGTGGTGATGCTTGGCTCTCAGGGGCCACTGGATGCCACTGGTCCTGTGCTGGTTGCCTGGGCCAAACACACAGAGGGGTCAAGTAGGGTCTGACAAAGAAGCAAGCACTCTAGGTCTGCCACAGAGAAAGCTGGACTACCCCTGACTACCCTCCAAGTGAAATGCCTGCCAGCAGGTGAAGATCTTCCTCCAGGAATATGCTAATTATCAGCAGATTTCAGTTTCAAGGCAAATCAGAGCCCTTAATCATCTTCCCAGCTGCATTCAACCCAACCCTCACTTCCCAGAAGGCAGATGATCCAATCACCCTGAGGACCAGCCAGGGAGGAGAATCAGCCAGGCGATGAATTACTGTCCAGCTTTGCCTCCCCATGTGTGCCTGCACACTCACATGAAAGAGGCATGGACACACTTAACCTTCCCAGAACTAGGCAGAAAAACTGTGATCTTTCCAATGTGGATGAGTCACTTCCAACTGGTTTATTAAGTTATTGCATTGTATTATTATATTAACATCATCGCCATTTTCAGGAGAAGATAAACCTAATTTTAATCTGCTCCTAATTGGAAGTTTATCAAGAGACTGGCTCTATCCCTACACAGTGAGATGCCTTTTTTTCCTTCTCCCTCCCTTCCCCCCACCCTCCATACACTGTGCTCTTTACACTGATGAAAAGAAACATTTCTATTCATTAGAGAAAAAGCAGCTTGGAGCCGATCAGGCCTGTTAACCTACAGCCTGGGTTGTTATCGTAGATCAGACCTTTCCTAACAACAAAAAACTGTTGGGGGCTGCGTTTTGGCAGCCTGTTGCAGTGGTTTTGCTAGCTGTTCATTTTTATGTTGGAATACTTGACAGTTTCCATTAGAGGAAGTGAGAATATTAAAGATATTTGAGCAGCTCTGAGAGAAAGCTAAGTATATAATGCAAGGGGACTGCAGATTTTAATTACAGATTCCCCCAAAAATCCATAGAAACTCTGATTAAGCTCCTAATTACTTTTAAAGAAGTGAATAAGCAGTCAATAAGATGAACAGCAGTCTCTCTCCTTCTTTCTTTTTCTCGTGAGCAAGCTCCACACTGATAGCACGCTGCAGATGTATTATCACAGACAAGTTAACAGGAGACCAAGGGAAAAACATTTCTCTAAAGGTTCCTTCGAAGGAACTTTGTGTGACATCTTCAATACCAAGGTTGGCCCTAAAATCAATCAGGTCACAGCGATTTACACCAGCAAAGGATGTGCCTGTTGCCTCCAGTCATGACTTCATTTTGCAGGATTATTTTGGCTCTTTTGTCAGAGCTCTGCCACCCCACACAAGCGGTGCTGGCAACAGGGGGCTGTGGCAGGGTTTCACTTCTTGTCCAGAGCAAGGAGGTGATGCTCATGGAGATGCAGGCCTTGTCCCAAGGGTCTGGAGCCATTACTGGCTATGTTTTACTAACAGACTTCCCAAACATGTCATGTAACTACACTGAGCAATTCCACTCACCCCTCTGTCAGACTGGGGAGCTGACAGAACATCTTCCCTGAGAGCCCTGGCCCGAGGTCATGGCTCAGCCACAGGTGAAGATGCGGGCACTTCTGCACTAACCAGAGCAGCAGAGAAACATCCCCAAAGGGTGGGGACAAACTTCTCAGTCCCAGACCCATAGGCCTTATTTCAGCCTCTCCACATGGCCCAGCCACGCACCATGGATGCACCTGATTTTCTACTCTCATCCTGAAAAACAAAAATAGTTTTGTGGCATGGCATTTTAGATGCTTCATTGGAACTTGCTCAAATATGCTTGATTTGCAAAGAAACTTCTTCCTCCTAAGTTAGCTGAGACCCACAGCAAACTATAACCCTCACCCCTCTCTTCCATGGCTGTCTTGGGCCCTCACTGAGCCAGAATTTCGCAGCAGCTATGCCAGAGCAGCACAAACCCTGCTCACTCTCTCCAGGCACACCAGTGCTAAGGACAGTAAAAAAGAGATGCCTTCCTTAAAGTAATTCACAGTCTGCAGGTGGGACCCTCTCTGAGCTGGCGTACAGCAGCAAGACGTGCTGAGCAAGCAGGGACTGTTCCCAGGGCGCAGCCATGCTTCATCTTCCTGTCTTCTCTTCCAGCTATTATTGTTTATTTTGCTGTCTCCAATGCCCATAACTTTAACCCTGCAAATAGCTTTCATTTTCCCAGCTCAGGAAGGAGAACCGGAGTGCTTCTGGGGCGTCAGCTGTGCCTGTGTCCCAGGGCTCTCGTTCTCCACCTCCAAATGCCACTGAGCTCTGCCACTTGCATGATATTTTTAACACTTTTCCCACCCTCATCTCCTCACCCCTGCCTGCAGTGTCAGTGCAGTTTGTATTCCAGGATGTGGGCCACCCAAATCCCACAACTTCATCCTCTGAAAACCTCTCAGATTAGTCCCCAGATGTGGAGAGACCTTAACCAGAGGAGGCAGATGACCTCTGGTAAAACTGTTGGTTCAAGATGGCTAAAGATGCCACCTTGAGCACTGGGTACAGCGCCTGACAGAACAGGACTCAGTGCTGGCTGGGAGCCCTCAAGGCTTTTGCCATAGAAATTCACAGAGAAAACACAGCTAAAATATTAAGGCTCCAGGGCATGGATATTTGAAAGCTGTTGTGGTTTGTTGTTGTTGTTGGTTTTGTTTTTTTTAAGAAGGCTGAAGTGGGGTCTTCTAAGGAAGGAAAAAAATCTGAAAAGGACTCTTTTGTATGGGGAAGGGAAGAAGATTTTGTGGTGTGTTCGGGAGGTCAGTTAATTCCTCAGCCTTGAGCCAAGGGGATAGGAGGAAAGATAAAGAGACTTGGAAAGGGAAGGAGAGAAGAGTTTGCTCCACAACCAAAGCTGGGTAATAAGGCATATGTGGCTTCCAGTGCCAGTATGAGAATTTACAGTGTAATAAAGATATATTTGGCCATTTGGAACAAGCCATTTCTAACATAAAATGACTCTGTATATTGATTGCCCGAGGAATTTGTACAGAACCTTATTTCCAGACATATAACTGAGCATATTATTTACTCACCATAAAAGCTGGATAAACGGCCAGGCTCCAGGAGGGTGTGAGGCAATGGTAGTTTGTTGACAGATGAATGGAATGAGGTTTGAGCATGACAAAGAATGTCTAGATAGTGGGACATATACCACCTAGCCAGCAGCTTTCACGAGTCACTGCAGTGTATAGATCAGTTGTATCTGCTTGCTCTTCAAAAAGGTGACTGCTACCTTAAAGCCCTTTTGAGAAAGCAGGAGCCAAACATACAGGAAAAACAAGATTTCTCTGATGGAGCAACACAGAGAAATGAGGGGTCTGAGGCCACCAAGTCCAGAGAGCAGAAGGGTCTGAAGCAGAGCAGACTCAGTGTAGAAGAATCACTCAAGCCCCTCTCGCAACTAGGTCACCCACTTAGATCCCACATCAGTTACTGATGGGTGAGGGAGAGACAATAGCCATAGTTCAGCCTCTGCCTTGCTTCTCATGAGCCCAAGACCAGCATGACCTCAGCCAGGTACCCTTCAGAAGTACTGAGCTCATTTCCAGCTGTTTGGAAGTGACTGAATGTCATCCTATGGAGTTCAGAGAGAAGACCCTTCCAGATCCCTGTTCCTCTTCCTGAGAGACTCCTAGGCATACCGGCGCACAAAGGGAAAGAGTTTTGCAGGTTTGCTTATCTCATAAGCAGACTTCAAAGCATTTCCCAGGGGATGTGATGGTGATGGACATATCAGCTAGGAGTTTCCTTCCAAAGCAAACAAGGCTTGAAGAATGAGAGTCTGAAAATGAAGGGTGGAATAGAGAAATATCTTTTGGCCTCCCAGCAGCTGAGCAAGCAATTGGGCAATCCCAGAGATGGGAAATTCCGCAAAATTTAGCAGCTCTACTGCAACTGTATTTAGACTATTGATAATTTTGCCTCAACTCATAAAGCTGGTGAGCAAGCAACACAGTAATCATTTTCCTCACCATCTCCTTGTCTTTCACACTGCATGACAATGCTATGTGTAGGTGATACTGTGTCCAGACTGAGATCCTGTGGGCAGAAACTACATAATTTCCATGTTGTTAAGTGTCCAGAATGTCACAGCAGTTACAGAGACCCAAAAGATTGTCCAGACAGGTGAGGGGGTCTTGACTCATGACTTCAGCTCATCAGCAAGTTGCTCTAATAATGAAAATAAAACCCCATGTGTGAAAGGGTTGTAAAGCTGCCTTTATGTTCAGCTCTCAGCCACCACAGAAGCCCAGGGGATCAGAAGCTGAATATTCTTGTACTCCTGCTGCCACCTAAAGGAAATTTCTCAAAAATGTTCTGAAATATCCTGGAATAAACATGTTTGTTTCCAAGCTAAGGCAGGTTTGTTTTTCTGAAGAAAGCTCCATTTGGAAATAGGAATGTTACACACTGGATATTTCTGCCTCCAGGGATAAGTTCCAGTGTCCTGGCATATTTCCAGAATGGCCACGATTGCAAATGGATGTGGCCAAGGACTTCTGCTGCCAGCACTGTGAGGACTCCAGCTGTGACTGTCTAGATGGACATGGTCTAAGGCTACAGATGAGGGAAGGCTTCTAGAGAGCAGCAGTATCTTTCATTACACAAGCCGACCTAAGTAGAAAATCAAAACAGCTTTAGGGTCATAAATATATCTTCTTCAAATCATTTAAGGCAGAATATAACCAGTACTTGTTCAATAGCTCTCTCTGAAACAGTTTTTCTCAAGGCACCTGATTCCAGTGTGTCCACCATGACACTATGTTTGAGTTCTCATTAGTCAGAGGAGACACAGAGTCCTTCGGTGCTTCTGAAGAGATGGTGACCAGGTCAGGCTGGCTTTACAAATCTGGCACCATGTCCTGTTTGGGCCAGGTGTTCCTGAAGTTGGCTGCCTGCCTTTGCAGCTCACTTGGAGTAAACCATTACTTTCAAATTTGTTTGCCAGAATTGGGTGTGTTCCAATGGTGCTGGTGGTAGCCGGGCAAAGGGGAAATGTCTAAAAAGAAATGTTCCCAAATTGTGCATAAAATAGCAATAGCTGTGTTCAAGCTCCTATGTTGAATAAGTGCCCAACACCAGAAGTTCTGTACAGTCAGCACTAGTGAGCCCTGGGAAATATTAAATTCCCTCATAAACTGGAAGCCAAGTGGAAGTATTACTTAAATGCTCAAAAAGTAAAATTTGCTGCTGCAGATCAACAAATTGCCTTATTAAATAGAGGGAACATTACTACATGAGTTATTAAATTTGCTTTACAACTCTAACTCTGGAGTTCACATTTTAATAACCTTCTGCTTAAGGGGTAAGGTAATGTAGCCTATTTACTTTTCCACCAGGTATGCATAGGAGGGCGTGCGTGGAAATACATGCATATGGCACTCAGAGTTCTCGAATATGGAAATTTCACTGACATGTGTCAGAGGGTGGGATCTCATGATCAGGATGATATCTCACACTCAGGACATGGGTGAAGCCTCTCCAATCCCAGATGATTATGTAGATGCTTCCAGGTATCGCCATGCAAAATTGCATGTTTGTCAAGAACAGGCAGAGGTGTGTAAGCTTCAGTGCACAGCACATTCTGATGTATTATTCCATGACTTGAATATCTACCTAACTTACTGTCTTCCCTATATATTTACTTTTGGGGATGAGTGAACACTGCATTGTCCTTATTTCACAGCGAACTAAGCTGAAATGCATATGCATTAAGCAATTTGCCCCAAAGTCTCATATTGTGATGTGTCATTTGATAATAGCTGCTGTTTTCTGGTGTTATTCAAGAAGCCATTTAACTTCCAGCCTGTGACCAATACTGTCTTGTCAGGAGAGGTGATTTCTACATCTGCTTCCCTTCTCCCTGTGTTCCACAGAAACCATATCTACCCAATTTAATCTAATACTTTCCCAATTTATCCTCACGTAGGAATTTTAGCTTCTCTTGAAAGTAGAAGCAGATGCTATCTAGGGCACCTGGCCTGGATGTGTAGGACCTTTTAATTAAGTATTCTGAAATAGGGAATGGAATGGAAGACAATATGGATGAGTCTGAGAAAGAGAATTAAACAGAATGCTCCTTTCTAAAAGGACCACCTCTATGTGATGCCTGCCTTGCTTTCACTCCCAGACCACACCTCAGATCCAGCTAATACTCCTACATATTCTCAAAACAGAGGTGTCACAGGAACACTGGTGTGCTCTGCACCAGGGCACTGCACAGCATTAACTCCACAGCCAGCAGTCCTCATGACTGATTGCAGAACATACTTTATATCAGATAATGGAAACCAACAGGGAAATCAGAATGATGGGATTTTATCTTACCATTTTATTCCCCAAATGCTTGAGTTAGGAAGTATTTTTTCTCCAGTACTCAGGAGTATTTTCAACTACTGGCAATGGGTGGCATTCACATCTATCCCCAGCTGCCCTCAAGATAATGCCTACAGAATACAAGAATTCCCTTAGCACCTAAAGTTTAGAGGCAATCATGTACATTCAGTCACTTCCAAACTAAGTACCTCTGCAAGTGTGACCACAGGTGTGGGACACATGTCACTTGCCTTCAGCCATACAGAAGTGACACCTGTACTCTAACCTACTCATTGAGATGGTCCCTCTAGTCAGTGGAGAGAGAACAACTCTTCTGGTAAGCAATTCAGCTGCCCATATCCAAACTTTTCTTTAGGAGGAGATGAAGTCTTCTCAGCCTACATTTAGATTGCCTGCAGGCAGGGGAGAAGACCCCTGCCTAAGAAGATTCAGGAGGCTGTGCCCCAAAGTCTTGCTGAAAGACAGGCTTGGGGAACAACTCAGAACAATCCTGACCTCTGTTTTTGTCTCTTCTAGCAAGACAAAGTTAATAATCAAGCATAGACACACATACACACACACACTCTTCTGAGACAGGAGTATGCACTTCATATTCCAGCCATCTAAAATGTGTCCCTGAAGCCTTGGGGCATTTACCTCCCAGCCAAGGGAAATTAACTTTGCTTGTAACATTGCATGAAACAGTGTCTCGAATACTTTATCCCACACACTGTGTTCTTACCTACATATATATATATATATTTTAACAGTATCCAGGAAAAAAAAAAAAGAGAGAAGTGAGTTTGCTTTGCACAGTTTGGTTCAAAAAACAAAAGAATCCAGGAGTTCTGAGTACCCTCCTCCTGTCCAAAGCATAGGTCCTCACTGCCTCGTGTTGTTACACCAGAACCACAACCACCACTCCATTATGATAACTTTATGATGACATTTTATGACTCCACTATGATGACGTTTTACTTGGTCTCAGTTCCCTCTGCTTTAATGCAAGCTTTGGTGTTTCAAAATTCCAGCAACAAAGCATAGCAATACTCAGCACAAGACATGCTATGCACATGCCAACACTTGTAGGGCCTTAAAAGCATATTTGTAGCTTTTGCACACCAGGAAGATGGAGTCAACACTGCCACAGGGTGGTTTTTGCCATTAAAAAAGACATAATTAATCCTTGAGAGCTTTTCTTCTCTGAATAATCTCAAAGTATTTAAGCTATCTGGCCTTTCTTGGGTCTTTGATGGAACATCATCCTGCTGGATCGCTTTTCATCATTATTGCCACAGAAAAACAGCAAAACAGGAACTTGGGTGACAGATCACGGACATGGAGACCCCTTAATTTTATCTTGGAAATATGATGGAGAAAAGATTTTTATTTTCACTCTGTTAACTACATGTTGCCTGTAGAGACCGTACTTTCTTTTAGCAGTACTGTGTCCATCTGAAGATTGCATGTGGAGATAAGCCAGTGTATTCATCAGAGGAAAAGCTCTCTAACTGGGATTAGGAGAAAGTTCATCTGTGTGGTCTTTATTCTATTTTTAGCACAGCTTGCTGTGCAAAGCCTGAAGGTAGCAGTGGGTGCAGTACTGACACGGATGAGGACCGCTCTCTTAGTGTCACCAGGCCACACCGCACAGAGCAAGCCCCCAGCCTGTGTGCCAGTGAAGCAGGGCTGTGGTTCACCAGGAGTGACCGAGTCAGTTCTGGCATGGGCACAGGCTGAAGTCTGGGGTGTGGGACTAAACCTCGTTTGGATTTCTTCCTGATACTGAAGCAAATGAAATTGCACACATACATTATCTTGCTTCACATGTTACCCAGCTGGGGCCTAGTTACAGCTATCTAATACCAATCTTGCACGTATAATCAATGACATAAAGTATAAAAGACAACCCCAAAGCAGAACAGACTATCATGAGGATTCACTCTTGCTTTGAGAGAGCCTGATCTACAGAACACTCCAGTATCCTCCACTATCCATTTCCATCAGCCATTAATTTCCTGAGTTCTACCCAGCTTCAGCTCAATACTGGGATTTCTAATTTACATATTTAAGGTTTGGAAAGCACCCATATGGACAGTCTGGTTTTAACTTCCACACGCTTTAGAGTTTGCAGACATATCCACCCCTCTGCTTCCACTGAGCTGGCATTGGACTCTCTGCAGATGTAAGGCCACAAAAGAGCACTACCAGGGGGACATCTTTCTTATCAGCAGGTGGGAGGCACCTGCATGCCCAGTTCCACTGTGGGAAATGCCAAACAGGCCTAATAAGAGACAATGTTAGAATCTGAGATAACAGCAGGAAAAGGAAAGGGACTGCACTGTTTAAGAGGGGTCTTTCGTGCAGCAGTGGCAGAGACAGTTTGGGGAGCAGAAAAACCTGGGCTTTGCTGCTGGGTACTTTCTTACATGCACAGGTCTGCAGGTGCCCTGTAAAATTCCTGTTTCACCTGTGTGAACTCAGTGCTAATTACAGGAGTCTAGACTAGAAGCAAAACCCAAGGCATTAGAGGCCAGTGTGTCTAGGCCAGAAGGTAAAGAGGAGTACAAGTAATAAAGAGAATTGTATTAAAGATATGAACTACCTAGCAAAGGGACTAGAAGACCTATAAAAACAAGGCAAAGTGAGTTAGGAGAATTATTAAGGAACCAGAAAGAGATATTGAGTATCAGACCTAAAGAGAGGTTCCTGGGAAGCATAACGCACTGTGGACATGTCTATACCAGACAGAAAGTAAACAGTATGATTACTCCCATAAAAATGATAGGGATGAACTGTGAACTAGAGTCAGCAGGTGATGAAGTGGGGGAATTTGTGAGGTGATTTTTTTTCCTCCTGGCTCTTTGCAGGGAAGGAAGGACCCAGTGCCATGACAGGGACTGTATCTCTGAGAGGGAGAATAGATAATGTTCAGATAGCAACAAAAGTGGTTCTGGAAAATACAGGGCATTCACCGTTGCCAGATACATGAAACACCCAGTTGAAAAACACACCCAGGTGCTGTGCTGGAGATAAAGATAACATCAGGTCTAAGGAAGCTATTTTAAAACATCTGTCAGTGCTAGAAAAGGAACACAATGGAAGATGTATTTTGATTAGTACTGGAATATTGCTACTGTATTAGCACAGCACTGAGGTGTGCTAATCCCCAAGCAGGATCAGGGGAGCAGGCAGGCCAGCAGATTCCCTGCCAGCCCGAGGATGATGAAACTGATGCAGTTACCCTGTGAAGCCCCACTTCATCAGGTTTTGCAGCATTCCAAGGTATGGCTGATCCATGCTCACATAGGAAGAAAGACAGATCTAGAGCATGGAGGAATTTGACAGTCCGCTTGTAACATTACCTTGATGTAGCCCTAAACAAATAGGTAAAGTCTCCCCCTGTTTCATGGTAATATCAAAGTAGAAAAAAAAATGTGCTTTAGATATGCATGGCAACATTACAGGAGGACAGCAAGAAGGCTCATGGCATAGCCTCTGATCACAGCTCTGAGGATCTGCCACTTGCTCTGCCCATGAGCCAGACCAGACACTGGGTACTCACTGTACTTGGTGCCTTCCACTCACAGCAAGACACAAGACTGAGAAGGTGAGAGAGGAGAAGCTGAGGCACAAAGTATACAGAAGATTGGCCTCTTCCTTCACATAAGAAGTCCACAGCATAATTGGAAATTCCTTCTTGTAGATTAGTAACAACTCCAGTCAAGCCAGTACAATTACTAGAATTAAAAAGGTATCTGATCCATTTAACCATTTAACTAGATCTATTGACTTCCACATTAGCCCTCAAAAATCCATATTCCAGGCTGAAAGCAGATTTGCAGAGGAAAACAGACAAAGTACAGAAAATAGCTGTATTTTACCTCCTCCTTAAACTCAGGATGCTGAGTGGTAAGCCACAGGCACTGGGGAATGATGATACTAAAACACTGGACTATTTGCAAAAGAAAATAACAGTCCCTCACCACCCCTGCTCTTACAAATGCTCCTGTGTGGGGTGAAACATTGTCCTCAAAACAGCATCAAGGAAGAAAGAAGTGCAAATATTCTAAGGCCTGATCCTCCCCTCACTTTGTACTGTATCTCACATAATGGTTGTATTCCCACTAACACACACACAAGATTTTTCCTTAGACAAAAGGCAGAATTGTTTTCCAGATCAATTCTAAGGTGTCAGTAGTCCCATCTTACTAAAATCAGGAGGTGCACTTTTAGGTCTATATGATCAGTTAGGGAATAAGTGCCCAATGCTGTCATGCCTCTTCAGTAGCTGGTTCACTTCTCATGAGGCACAGTTAGCCCTTAATTAGTCCTCAACTAGTCACTAGTGGCAGTGATTAATAATGTGAATTGCCACTGAGGAGACCTAATTTCCCTCCTGCTGCTTCTGTTTTATCTACATGGATAGTAAATTCTTTATAGTAAGGACTGTGTGGAGTCTGTCCACCTATTTTGAGGTTTTGTGCCTATTTCCATGGCAGTGCTGCTCAGGCCCAGTTATGTAGGACAAATTAATATTTTAAATTACATCTCCCATAAGCTCAAGGGACTGTATATGGCAAATTTACAAGTCTTTCAATTTGTCTACAGGAAGATGAGGAACATGACTGCTTGTAAATAACAGGTCTGAGGATATAAATCATTCCTCTGCTTCCATCTGTCTGTCCCAGGGCCTCTGAAGCTAAAAATGCAGTTCATTACCACACAGTTGTTACTCAGCCAAGTTTCACATAGTGTTAATATGCATCTTCATGCATCGGTGACAGACGAGGTCGATCAGTTCAGTCCTGTGCTGTGCATGGCAGATGGAGCAATGTTGGCTGGTAGGGAGCCTTTCCAGGTCCTGCATGTGCTCAGGACAGCCTCTGCTACTAAGCTGCTCTCCTCGGCTCAAGAGATCTGCACATGATGGGAAGAGACACTCAGTTTAGACCAAACCCAATATGGGCCTCAGAATGAAGTTATCATCCTGTCTCTTCCTGTGAGCCCTCCGGAGAAGGGCTTGTCTGAGGGGTAAGATGGAACCCCTAGATAGAGATCATTGAAAGCACAAGGTCTGAGGGATCCAAAACAAGGAGATCCATGTCCAGCTGTCCCATAGGTTTTTATCTCATCACAGGCACACATTTCCCCTCTGCTCCCCGTTTTGTGGTGCAACTTTTACCTCCTTCCCGCATATGCTGAGGCTTCACATAGTGATTTGTGTTGGGAAGAGGGCAGAGCAGAGACCATGAGAAGTGCAAAGCAGCACCTAGCAGGCACTGGTAACCAGGTGAGTGATGGGCGCTCAGGAACGCTCGCAAGTAAATGATAAATCTGTCTCGCCTCTGATGCATGTCACACTAATTCCTTCCCCTCCGCGTATGTGCTGCTGAGGTGTGGCGGCTGGCTACGTGCTCCGCGATGGCCTGCCCCTGAACACAGGATAGCAATGTGGAGTCCCACCACACTATCTTGACTTTGAAGAATATTATAGTAGCTTTAAACCTCTCAGACATTAAGAGACCATTACTCACTGTCTCCTCGGAGCTGATGGAGTCCTTGCCCTATGTGTTCTCCATTTAACAAATGTCACTGATTGTTTTACAACACACTCCGCTGAGGAACAGAGGAATCTTTCAATTCAAACAGGATTGCAATAGATTTAAATAGCCAGGAGCGCTTCGCACTTGCCTGGGAGCAGAGCAGTTCTGCAGGCTAAGGTCAGGGTGACAAACCCTGAGAGAAACTACCCTGAACAGAAGGACACTGCTGGCAAACCCTGCCCGTCCCTTGCAGCCAGGTACAGTTGGTTCCACAGCAGGCTGAGCAACGTCCAACGTCATGCAGTAAGTGTGTAGCAGGACTGAAGCTCACACACTCCAGCTCTGCCCAGCAATGAGCTCTGGCTGTTGCAGTCAGGCCCCTGAGGTGTCCGAGGCCAAAGGAGTGGCCAGCTGTGGAGCTGACAGGGAATTTCCCAGGCAGGCAGCAACAACCATGCTTTTGGTTCAACTTTGGAGCAACTGAGTGGACATCAACTCATCATCATTTCTAGCAAACATGAACATTTCCACTGTGTTAACCCAGGAGATAACATAAAAGTCTACAAATTAAGTCAATGGTAATTGTGAAGCTACATCCCAATAATGTTGCAAAGAATAATTAATAATTAATAATTAATTATTGTACACTTAATACAGCAAAAATGCTGTATCATAGCTAAGTTGTTGAGTTTCTTTTTTTAAAGTCTGAACTCAACAAGGATAAAATGGCACAACAAATCTACAGTATCATAAAAACGTCCATTCCTGGTGCACATAGGATTTAATATCATTATCTAGAGATAGTATGTGTTCGTATTCCTCTGAAATCATCCATTCCTTGTCTATGGATAATTACTTTATATGAGAGATGCTTGAAAATTATTTCCCCCATGTGGAGAACCAGGATGAAAATGAGAACATTCTTGTTTGGAATCAAAATCCTCAGTAAAAATATGCTGGGTCATTTTGGTTTTGTTTTTTATATTTTCCTCAACTGCACAAAGCACTATATTAAAGGTTTTGAGGTTTGGTTTTCTATGGAACAGTATCTGTTTTCTCAGTTTTTTCCAAAGAAATCAGATGCCCTCCCTGAGTTGCTTTTTGTTATGTCAAAACTAAAATTTTCTTGGCATTAGGTCTCACCACACACTGCACCAGTCTCACTGTTGCCGCAGATGGCAGATGTCCAAAAGGACACAGCATCCCTAACAGACACTTTTTTTTAATGCTTTGACACTGTGCCTTGCACCAGTATCCTGGGTTGTGTCCTTCAGAAGCGGCTCCATGGAGGGGAGGTGAATGTGTAGAATCAAACCCATGGACAAGGGCACACAACATTCTTGAGCCCACCTCCTTGTTCCTTCAGGATTGTGCCAGAGGCAGTTTGGCAGTTCTCAGCACTGTTGTCTGGAGGCAGAGTAGTTCTCTGCAAACACAGCTGGAACAGACTTTTTCACCTTTTACCCTAGGACCAAACAACCTTCCCCTGGGCCTCATCAGAGCCAATCATTTGTGAAATGGCTCTGCAAAAGGGGCACAAAAGGCAGGAGGAACTTGGATGCTATTTCAGCCTTAATGTAATAACGAGGTGCTGCTCAGTAGTGATGTACTTTGTGTCCCTCAGTCCCTCCAAGATCCCAATTAATACAATTCCATTAACTTCAAAAGGTGTGCTAAGTAGCAATGCTCTGGGCCATTAATTCCAACAACGTCAGCGTGCTCTTGCTATGACATTTTCCTTAATTAGTACTATAACCCACTACCTGACTGCTAGCTTTGCAGGTAATAATTCATACACAAGTCCCCATAAACAGAACTTTGGGTGCTCTCTGCTAGAAACAGCACATATTGGTATATGCTAAAAAATTACATGGGGGCACGGGACTTAAAATATTGCAAGAGAAAAGAAAGGGGTTTAAAAAGATGTTGCTGGAGTTGCTGTTAACTCTTTGAGACTCCATTACCCCCTAAGGGTCTGTTAGACTCCAAAACTGAAGGTTTATGATCTTCAGAGATCCATCAAAACACATTAGACTGGAGAAAGTGTCTCCAGACAGCATTAGTCTGCAGCAGGTTCTAGGCATCTTTCTAAAATCCTTACATAGGATAGAGTCAGCTGAAAAGGATTTGGTCCCTTGAGAATAAGATGTGGGGTCCTCATTCACCCTGAAAACAGTCCCTGAGCTACTCAGACACATACACAGAAAGAGAAAAAACAGCCCCAACTTTCCCATAACTTCTTAGTTTCTGCTATGGTTGTGTAAGCAACCACAAGTAACTCAGGACAGAAAGAGTTGATGATGCACTGTAACATCCAAGCTCTTGAGATCAGTACATTTCAGACAGAAGTCTTCCAAGGTCATGTCTCCCAAAAACATGCAGTTTTGCTACAGGGCCAAACCTTCAGCAAGGCCTGCCGGAAAGATATCTGCAAAAATGGGCAATGATGCTAGTGGGTATGGGTCAAACAGTCATGTGGAAAGATGTAGGCTGATGAAAGGACACTGAGTATCAAGGCAGGAAATGTAACCAAGGATGGCATCCTTAGAAGATGGTTTGTTTGGGATTGGGTCTAGAAAGTGACAGCGATTCGGATGTATAATGTGTCTTCTAAATTATACCACAGGTCCCTGCAGACCTTTGACTCTAGTCTGAAGTTGAGTATTACACTCATGTAAATCAAGGCCTGTTTGTGCCACAAAGTTGGTGACATTTCATCACTGCAGTATTAGCAGTATTAGCAGTATCTAGCACCTTCCCTGACATACATTCTGAAAGGAGATGGAAGACGCCTTGATTATAATTCACTGCCATTTCCCTTACATATTTGACTTGGACAACTGCTAAAAGAAAGGAAGAAAGAGTCCTGACGTCAAAAGGGAGCTCTGTGCTGGTTCAGTAGCTGGAGCACATCTTCCTCACACCACTGCAAATTCACTGGGGGAAGAGGTTAACTGACACGGCATGGGACTTCAGTCCCCAAACCTACACTTCCTTGCCACAGTACTGGGATTTACCAATGCAGTCTCCTGCATTCCCTTCAGCTTGACAACCCAAGAATGACATGAAGGGAACCTAGCAATGCCTATAGTCCGTGTCAGCAATCCTGCACTCACTCACCCATAGAACACAACCCCAGGGTTGTTTGGACTGGGGCAGCACCAGACTGACACCCTTCCCACACCAGGATCCTTCCTCTTTCCCACCAGCACTCTGACAACCTCTATGATTCTGGTCATTCTCCATCTTTCTGCTAGAACCAGAGTGAGAAACAGCTCAGAAAAATATACCTGTTTGAATGAAGCTGAGTGTGATGCTTTGATGCAGCACGATAGGTTTTGCAACTACCAAGAGATCAGTCATAAACATCCATTCCCACTAATGCAGTCATGAGCAGCTGCTCTTGGTAGATCTGAAAAGGCAACAGCCATCAGCAGGTTAAATGAAAAATAAGGAAAAGACATGGCCGTAATCCAAATTATTGCTCCAGTCCCAGTGTGTTCAGTGCTAGGAATAGCTCAGACCGAGGTTCAAGCCACAGGATTTCCAAACAGCTCTCTGACCCCTCACACTTCAGGAAGGCTGAGATTGGCTTCTGTGGCTTGACTCTTGATGCCAAAGAAGTTTTTTTCTCAGGGGCTGGTCCAAATCTGTGGACTGTATAGCCTGCAGAATCTAAAAGATACCTGCAAACTGCCTTCTCTCCCCTTCCAAGTACGAGGCCCATTTCCCAGCAAGGCAAGCCATTCTTAAAGTGAAAAGGTTGTGCAGGGTATTTTTTAAAGTTCTCCTACTATCTTCTTTTGGAGAGAGAAGAAAAGTGGAAGCCTGTGACGACCCATTGGCTGTTCTCATTTAATGTGGGATTGAAGGGCAGACAGGCACCTCAGCACCATCAGTGGGTCAGATCTTTAACAGTTGCTTAGAAGAACCTGCAGAAAATTTCTATCCAAGCTTCATGACAGCTTCTGGTCAAAACCACCCATAAGCCTCAGGAAATTCAGCCTGGATTCAGATGAAGGTGGCAATGGCCCAGCTATATAATTTTGCACATCACTCTGGAAAAACCCTATCTGCTGAGAAAAGTCACTAAACAGAAGTGTCACTTGTTTCAAACACACACAGCCAGCTCTGGAAGATGTCAGCTCTCATATAAATTAATCACTATAAAATGGAGAACCCAACACTGAAAAAAAAAAAAAGGAGGAAATAATATGAGAGGTTTTTCTTGGTTCATGACTGGAACAGCTACTGTCATTTAAATTTTATTAGGAAAGATTAAAAGGAGCCTTGAAGTGAAGCTGCTGTGATGAAGTGGTCCCAGGGTCTCCATAACTGTGATTGGCACCATACTGATGGTGTCAGCCTGACAAAGTTATGATAGTTATTATGCTGGCCTTAAAACAGATCCTTCGGCCTGAGGCAAAGTAATAAAAACAGGGGAAGGAATCTCCAGAACGCAGGGAAATTCAATCCAGTTGGGCACCGGGAGAGACATTTACCTCAGCATTGGTTTTTCTGGACGTGATGTGGAGTATACAAATCTATACATGGATGACTTCTTATAAATGTCTTTGTAGCCATAGGTTAGGCTTGGTAGTAGGTTAGGTTTGGTGTGTGTCTGTTCCATGCCGGCCCTCCCCTGCAGAAGTAGGGCCCCTGGGACACTGGAGGGAGCAGTCTGAGAAGCCTCTCATGAGTCCAAGACAGCCCCTGCCTCACTCATACTGGCTGTTTCTGTCCCCCCAAAGCAACACTGCAACTGCCAGTCAGGCTAAGCAGAGCCCTCTGGTTTTAAACCCACCTTCACCCTCAGCTATAGGTAAGGAACCCACAAAGGGTCTTTGGGCTGGTGCCACCGCTCTGATCTGTTCTGGAGAGAGCTGTCAACTGGAAGTCACAAATGCCTGTCCCCACATCACCATCCCTAACAGTGCAGCTGTAAAAATACCAATTTCTGCAGGCTGCCACCTTTGAAAGCATTGCCTGCCCTCAAGATACCTTTTGACGCATGCAACCTACTCACTGACCGCATTACACCACACATCTGAGCGTTATCTCTGGCCCCAAGAGACACTGCACAAGCACAACTAACAAACAGAAGCATAATGAGCCCTTCTCACCACCCCAAAGTTGAAGGTGAGATCCCCTTTTAATAATAGGATATTTGAAGTATTTATAGGCTCTGGTTGTCTCAATACACAAATGACAGCATCAATCAGAGCCCGACAGCAGAGGAGGAAAGCAATATACCTGCTAGGTGAGGGGAATGCTGATGCTGCACAGGCAGCAGGGGCTGTGACTGGCAGGAGCTGAGGTTTGTGCCTGTACCTTTCTGCCTGGCAGGGAGTGTGACAGCTAGCAGTAAATATGAAGGAAAAATGCTTTCTGCATCATAAGCATGCTCAGCTTGTATTTTAGGACAGACCCTTTGGTTCCATCCCTTACTGTCTGAGGGACTCTCTACCTGCTGCATATTTAAAGCCAAAGGACTTCACAGGCCAAAGAAGAGGTTTCTTCCAGATCTGTTTGCACCCCACAGCCCCTCACTGCTGCAGAGGTAGGAGGCGCAGAGCACTCACCATGCAGCACAGAAAAGGCATATGTCAGTACAGCAGATCACTGCTGAAAGCCCTACGATTCCTCCACCATTTAAAGGCCAAACACACCAGGCAAAATCACTTGTTTTCTTATTCAGAGGTTGGAAAACCAGAGGGAATCGAGTTGAAATAGCTGCATTCTTTAAATACACCTTGAGGAAAGTACAGTACTTTGAGGCAACTGAAGATAGACGAGCAGATGATAATCCTGTGTTGCAGTAAGCACATCCTGAACAAAGCTGCGTATGAACTTGGACTGGCTGGGATACTGGGTTATCTGCCAACGTAGTCAACCAGCAATCCACATCTGTGCTGGCCCACTGCCCTTTCTGTGCCTACACACAGGAGGGGAATAACTGTAATACCAGCACAGGAGATATTGTGCAAGAACAAGGCAGCGATGTACTGAGAAGGGGCAGTAGGTTGGAGAGATTGTTTATCTTCGCAGTGTTTGATCTGCAGAACCAAAGCAGACAGGGAGCCTTCCCATCCATCAGGGTTATTTGAATTCAGATTCACCCAGAGAGAATTGTTTAATTTTAGCAGGTCAGGGGTTCGGTTTGCTGTGTGCTTGCCTAGTTACTTAGCAGATACTACCTAATGCAGGAAGGAACTTTCGCTCATGCATTTTCAAAGATTTCCAGCAAGTCTTCAGTGCAACACTCCCAATTTACAACTTATTTGGAAACTAGAGAAAAATACTGAGTTGGGAGTTGAATTCCATTAGCTACTGCATGCATGTGAACATGCAGTACAGTATGTCCTGCATTTCACTCCTGTGTCCCCTCTACTGAAACAAACACTGGGTAGGAAATGGGTTCCCAACCCACAGAGGTTTTTGGAACTTTGACAAATCCCTTTTTAGAATAAAATCAAGGTCTCTCACATCCTTTCTGAAAAGAAATGCATGTGTACCTCAGAGGTTAGGGACTATCACCTGGGACAGGGTGACACTCCTCAAGTTTAGGTTGTCTTCTCATCAGGTCTCCTGCAAGCAGGCTATTGGCCATGCCACCATCTCTGTTGCTGGAGTTTCTGTGCACTCCATAAATATCACAGCTTCAACCAAATAGTGACTTGAACCCAGCTTTCTCAGGGCTAATCAATATTTCTTTTCTACAAAGTGGAATGGTTTCAACAGGGCAAGTTGATAAAAAATGGCCACAAATACCCATGATCCTGGTGCTTCATGAAGCAGCGATACATTCATCCACGCTCACATTCGGCAGTCTCTCACAGCTCCCGCTGCCCTGATGAGTGCTGTAACCTCCATGCTATCTACTATAACACAGCGTGCAATTGTTTCTCTGTATGTCCTTGATCCACATGGACTTTAATCAAAAAACACCTCCATTTTGACAAGTAGTTTCTGAGGAAAAAAACATTTCATCAAAATACCTTCAGTTCCTTCCTCAAACCCATTTGTTGCATTGTGCATACTCTACAATTTAGCAGATCGATACGCAATCTTCGCCTGTGTCGCCAGCTACACAAGGACCTTTACTGCTGCAGACTCCCTTCTTTCTGTGTGCTTTTAACAACTCTGTTGCCCCCTGCTTTTCTTCACTTTCATCCATTTTGCAGATACACTTGTGAGCAAAGTCAGCATCTCATTCATGGGATAGACAAGGGAGAACAAAAAAGAGGGCTGCAAACACACCACTTTTGCAAAAGGGAAACTGAAGTCTGTCATTCAGTAATCCAAGCAAGCAACAAAGACCTTCACTCTCCTTTTGGAGAGCCAGGAACCCAGGAACCCAGGAAGCCATCTGGAAACTGCGTGAACAGAGCAAACTCCCAACTGGCACAGGCCTGAGCATGTCCCTCTGCGCTCTGCAAACAGCAGCTGATCAGCTCTCCACAGCTCCCATCCATCCTCCCACCATAGCAGAGCCTGCCCAGCACATCCAGAGGAACCAGCAGACACCTTGCCGGAGCTGATATCTGGGATTCAGCTTTGCTTTCAGTGCCACTGCCCGACCAGCGCAGGGACCTTCACTAAGCTCACCCAACCTGTTGCAGCAGTGGTGTTACCTACTGGTGTGTGGTCCCACTCACAGAGCTCATTGTGGGTCAGGGACCTGCAGGAGCCAATCCAGCTGGGGGAACAGACTCCTTCTTCATGGATGTCCACAATTTGATGGATTGTTATGCATATTTTCCTGCCATTTTATCAGTCTTGACCTTTACTAACCAAGTCCCTACAGAAGGCACTTCAGCATGCCCACCAGTACACCCAAACACAAATAACTATAGTCACCGAGCATTCTTCCTTGGTTTTAAAAAGAGAAAGAAAAGCAGTGTATTCTTATTGAAAGACTTCACACTTGCCACCAGACCTTCAGAATGAGCTACAGTAGTTTCTCCAGGGCTTTAGTGCTCATTACCAAACTAACAGACAGACAGGGTTTGCCTGCTAGAAGCTTTTCCATAAGACAATCAATCTGCAACCCAGTTTAAAACACAGTATGAACACAATTTATCTTAATTGAAACCAGCTCCAGTCTGGCACCGTTTGTCTTAGGTCTCCCTTGCAGAGTTATTTGAGTTACACAAAGCTCTGTGTCATGGTAGGGATGATGACGAGGATGCTGAGGACCTGCTACTGGAGAGGGAAAGCAAGGCAGCCAGCCCTTCTGAAGGATGGTTTGGTATCTTACAGCCCATCCGGCTGAGGAGCTGTGGGATTCAATCACCAGTTTTGAGCAAGTCTTTGTAAATTGCTAGTGCTCCTCCATGCTCCTCAGCAAGGTGCACACCAAATTCTTCCTGCAGGTGCAAGCAGCAGCAAACTGTAACTCTGAGATAAGAAAAGTGTCAGGGAGTTCTGTCGTCAGCCCAGGTTTATCATCCTGAGGACCATGGAGCTTTGGATGATGGCTGAGGAAAAAATGATCATAACCCATTAAACAGGTTGATCTCAGACAGTTTTTCCCCGGCTTTTCGAGTCAGCTCTGAGTCCTTCCCCCCCACCCCCCCCACCC